>JAUZSX010313971.1:0-12085 GCA_034780655.1 Idiosepius hallami | reverse complement strand
GATTGAGATTTTACACTGTCTTTGTGGTTTAAGATAATCATAAAAATCAATATCTGACATTTATGCACTATTTAGCCATTTTTTTGTACATTTATCTATGGTCGCGAATGGGTGATTTCAGACAAACGACCCCCCTGTGATATCTAAAAACTAGAGCCAATTTGTCAGATTCAGATTCAGCGCTCTTGAAAACCCCAGAAACTAGTCTTACTTTGCCTGCCAAAAATATTGTGTTGACCTGTGAGTGGTGCGTTGGGCAGCAAATTTGTTTTTTGTTTGTTTTCTTTTGCTGTTTCCGTAGCATACTTTTATAGAAAGAGTCGCTAGCTTTATGCTTAACCCCCAAGCTGGAGGATCTTTTGTGGGCTTTTGAAATCAGTGTTGGCCTTCACCTAGATTAGCTACTCTCCAGAGTTAACGAGCCCCATCTACCAAAGGTGGGTAAAAGTACATGCAATGGGTTTGACTAGGATTTGAACTCGCATAATACGATTCCATAATCTGAGCTTTTACCAATGCTCTACCTTGCCGCCTTTAGAAATGTACTGTATGAGTTCAAATCCCAGACAGAACAATTTCACTTCACTTTACAGCTCTCTTGGCCAGATAAGGCTCATTCCCTCAGGGGAGTAACTTATCTAGGTGAAGGACTACAATGCTTACAAAAATCAGAGTTCCTTGAAGGAAAAAAAGCTTTCTTACAATGCAAATTCAATAAGGTGTACACACATAAATACAGTAAGATTGAGTCAAACACACATAAATACAATAACAATTAAATACAACAATGTATAAACACACAAATATAAGATATGTATACACACATAATTACAATATATAAAACACGCACACATGTATATAATCCAGAAGTGCCCACACATGTATACAACCTAGAAACGAACACACACGAATACAATGTAGAAACACACATACAATGTAGAAACGAACACGCATGAGTACAATGTAGAAACGAACACGCATGAGTACAATGAAGAAACGAACACGCATGAGTACAATGAAGAAACGAACACGCATGAGTACAATGAAGAAACAAACACACATGAGTACAATGTAAAAACACATAGTTAACACAAGGTATAAACCCACACACACATAATTATAGGGTATCTGCACACAAAGGCAGAAGGTGTTCATGTACACATATACCATCAATATAAGTTTATACACATTAGACAAATTCAAATAAATGATTGATTTGATAAATATAAAAAAAAGAATTTCTTTCTTTCAGCTAAAATTCTTTACTCTTTAGACGGTGAAAAAAAAAACTTGTAAAAGTGCAGATGCATAGAACAGGCCTGGGCAACCTGCAGCCTTGGAGCCGCATCCGGCCCATTGACATGTGCGTCCCACAACGTTTTATTAGTTTGAACAAAATGACATGTTGTGTGTTAGCCAATCTCCACTCTAGTATGCATTTGTCCCACAGAATGATAAAATTAGTATACTTTTCAGAATAAAACCATGGTAACTCAATTGTTAGATTTTTTTTTTATTAGATTTAATACTTTTATTACATTTTTCAAACTTCATGTTTATTAATGGATGTTATTAATATGACCCTCCACTGCCTATGGCCCCGACTATGCGGCCCTCTTGTCAAAATAATTGCCTACCCCTGGCATAGAACAATTGATTTATTCTAGATCAAATTTTTGCCTAAGCAAAGTGTTGGGTTTTAATCTCCCCCCCCTTCATAAATGGACTAGTCCTTATGTGTCTCTTTCCCTGCCAAGCTCTGCTTTGTGCTGACTCAAATCAGCCATGAAGGTGTAAGGTTGTAATATCACAAGACGAGTATTTCCTCAGCTATCCAACATTCTATATTCTTTTGCTTTCAATAGATATTTTTATTAACTAGTTCCATGTCGTTCATATTATCTTTCTAACAACTTACAAACATAACACTAACATGAATGGAAAGAAATTTTTTTTTTTCTAAAATCGATTTTCTGAATAACAATCAGTAAACACAAAAACCTGTAGAATAAATAGCCAACAACACACAGACATATACATGTGTGTGTGTGTGTGTGTGTGTGTGTGTATGTGTCTGTTAAGTCAAAACGCCCATATGCAAAAAGGTCCAATTTGCCATATTGCCCATTCCTAATTTATCCATCAACAATAATGTCCCATTTTGTTTACGTCGACAGAAAAGGCCAAAATATGTCCAAACGAAAACATTGCTACCAAAAAAATAAATTGCCTAACACATCTGAAAAACAAAATAATCATCTATCTAATTAATTTGATAAAAAATAAAATTTGGACTTTTTGGCCACTGAAATATTTTCCATAATTGGACAATTTTTTGTGATCATTAAAAAAATTAGACATTATTGTCAATGGCCGAAATTAGAATTGGTCTTATGGACCTTTTTGCAAATGGACGATTCGACCTGAAACCATTATATCATGTATTAAGGTCAGTGTATTTTTCAATCTTTTTTTTTAAATCTCAGAGAATAATGTATCAAAAGTGGTGTATATAACTATTAAATACTCATTCTAAAAATTAGATCAGAATCTTCAACTGTTTTTGTTTTGTTTTTTTGGCATTTGACATGAAAAAGTTAAAATTTACTGAAAAATCCCCAATTTTGACCAAAATATTAATCTGAAAACCAAACAATTTCAGTTTTGGTTTTTTCATTTAACTTAATATAAAAATGAATAATAAACTTTAAAATATCAATTATTAAATAGATTTTATTTTTTTCTTTTTGTTAAATCTCAGTTTTAATTTTATGAATATATATTTCCAGTATCATCAATCTCATGACTAAAAGGATAAATTGGCTAAAATTTGGTGAACAACAACTATGTCAAAAAATAACATATAACATATACACAAAATATGGGTATTTTTTTTATATCTCCTGAAAGTAGATTAAATTTTTCCAATAATTGACTAAAATATTGTGTAATTCTAAAGTTGTGTATGGTCTTGAAAAAAAACACACACAAAAAAAAAAACAGAGTTTTGTATGGTCTTGAAGAAAAAAAACATTTTCTATTATTCTAACGTGTGTAAGGTCTTTGTAAAAAAAATAATAAAAACAACAGGTTATTAGTATAAGGATTCAAAAAGAATTTCAATGCACATCTATTTAGAAGTTATTTTATTTGCATTGCAATTTTACAAATGCAACAAAATTATAAAGTGTTTTTTTTTCTTTAATTAAAAAGAAATGTTAGTCATTCCATATCAAGTCCAGAACTGTCAGACAATAACTTCATTTTTTTTTATAAGGTACACTTGGATAAGTGGGTCTCAACCTTTTTTTATCCATGGACCCCTTTTCTCTTTTTATTATCTTGGTGGACTTCATAGAATTTTATATTTTATGATTTTTTTTAAACACCTGCCCCACTATGTTATTGTCTAACTCTGTATAACAGATTATTTCTTATTTTTTTTATCTTTTCTTTTTTTTGTGGACCCTCTCATAACTATTGGTCATTAAACAACATTCTATTTTTTACTAATATAAATTTTGTGCTTTTAATAAACTGCCTAATGAGCATCATTTAAAACCATTTCCTATTACTTTTTTCTTATTGCTTTCAAGGCAATTTTATGAGAATTTTTTGAAATCTTGAAAACACATTCAAATTTGTTTGAATGCCTACTTCAGCTATTTTCATGTCAAACTAAAATTATTGTAGAAATTCAAGTTTTAATAATAAAAACCATTATGAGTTGATTTTCTTTATAGACCACCAAAATATCATTATAAAGCCCAATTGGTCATATTTTTCCTGTGAATTCCCAGAAATAGTCCATGTGAACCCCAGTTGAGAATCTCTGCTGTATAACAAAGTTTTATAAGTGTACCAAATTTGAAAATAAATCAAAATCCTTATAGATTTGAGTTGGAATGACCCAGAAGTTATAAAAACAAAGAGAAAAAAAAAAAAACAGAAAGGGAAAGGATATTGTTTAGAGAAAACATTTTTTCTTTTTCTAATGGTTTAAAATTTGATAAACCAGGGAGCTACATAGGCATAAAGTACTAAGTGTTATTCTATGACTGAGAGCAAAGAAAGAAAGAAAGAAAGAAAGAGAAATGTGTTTTTTTGTGGATGTTGTCACAACTTAAGGTTCATATTAATGCTGCCCATTGCCTCCCCTTAGTATTTCTTTCCTTTTGAGAAAGGATGGTTTTTGGGGCCAGACACCAAATAACAGCATTTTCAGTCCCGTGTGTGTAAAGTGTGTCAAAGTCTTATAAAACAGTAAACAAATTTCTCCCAAATCAAGACTATGGAGGCAATTTATTAATCAACAGATTTATTGAAAGTAGGAAAAGGTAAAAACTGAAAATGTAAAGAAATGAACAAATACAGTGAATGATCATAATATATGTAATAATATATTAGCAGCACCAATCAAGTTTGGCACAAGGCCATTTTTAAGTGAATGATCATAAATTGAAGATTTATCTATTTTGATTTTGGGGGTAGAGCAGTAGTAAAATCTTGGACTCTGGAATCATATTATAAGAGTTCAAATGCCAATCAAAACCATTCCATTCACTTGGGCAGATGAGGTCTGTTAACTCAGGAAACTCATCTAGGTGCAAAGATAACACCGATTACAAAAATCTAAGTGGATGAGACCCTTAATGTTAGTAACTCATTAAGGTAAAAAGCCACACAGTTTACAAAAGCCCAGGGATATATTGGCATTGGCGTCTGTCGTTACTGACAATGCTATAGACTTCGAACCATGACACCTTGTGACCAGCGTCACCGGTGATGCGTCTCCTGCCTATGCTGCACCTCTCGTAAGAGTTCGATTACACCAGATGACACCAGCGCGGACAACAAACAGAGCATTCGCTAGCCGACGCAAAAAATGAGACATAGGTCAGATCTCCACCAGGATTTTGAAGTTTGCTTGGATGGTCCTTGCATTGACCAAGCGCTTCTCTCAGGTATATAATGAGCATGTAAAACTGGTCTTGTGCCTAACTTGGATTTGTGTTCAACCAAATCTTGTTTGTTTTTCCTGTTGGTTAAAAAAAACTCCCCTACACATGAAAGGGGTTACTAAGGGGTGCAGTGGGCAACACTAATATGAATCAAGAATTGCGACAGAGAGCAAAGAAAGAAATAAAGGTTGAGAAATGTGGTTTTAGGTGTGGGTGTTTTTACAATAAAGTTCAACATGCAATAAATAAATAAAAGGAAGAAAAAAGAAGAGGAATTTTCAAAGTGCATTGGAAAGCCTCCTGTAACGGCATCCTACCTGAAGAGGGTGCTACCTGAGGATCCCAGCTACCTGCTGCTGAAGTAACAAGGTAAAAAGAAGAGACATTTTAAAATGATCGGAAAGAAAATGACACACTACTGCCAGGCTGGTTGACAGCATCTCCAGCAAAGTCATCATATCCAAAAGGTTGGTGGATCTGTGCAACAAATGGGATAAAGTAAAATTGCAGGTATTTTTTTTAAAAATGATAATCTTGGTATGAATTGAATCAAATAATAGACAAGAGTGAAGGTGTGGTAATTGAAATTTTTTCCAGGAAGGGAACAATACCAATCTGGATCTGTATGACAAAGGTGATAAATAAAAATTGCAGGTATTTTTTTTGTTCTTTTAATAATGAAAATAAAATGATAATCTTGGTATGAATTGAATCAAATAATAACCAAGAGTCAAGGTGTGGTAATTGAAATCTTCTCAGGGAGGTAGCAATACCAATCTGGATCTGTGTGACAAAGGTGATAAATAAATAAAAATGGCTTTTCATTTAAATCGAACATGATAATCTTGGAATTAAAAGAATGAAGTTATAACCAATAATAACAAGAGTCTATAAAATAACAAGAGTCTATAAAATATTTGTGTGATTTCAGAGGGTCTCAACCATTTGTTTTCCTTTTTTTTCTTGGTGGACCCCCTCAAGACTACTATTTATAAAAAATATTCTATTTTTCACTAATATAAAATTTCAGATATTAATCTTTTGAACCCCGACTAAGTAGTCATCCAGAGCCGTTATATTAGAGGAACATACTAAAGCAAAAATATTGGGGTGTCTTGTTTTGCCTTGTTTTCAGGGCCGATATATTGGCCCCTTAGGATTGAAAGGGTTAATTAAAAAAACGGATTGATTTAAAAAAAAAAAAATAGTATGAAATTAAGATGTATTTTTATATGAAAACTAATTTAATGCAAATAATGAGAAATTAGAATTTCAATAATAAAAAACCTTTTGGGTTGGTTTTCTTGATAGATCACCAAAATATCATTGAAGGCCCCCAATTTGTTATATTTTCCTGTGGACCCCCATAAACATTCCATGGACACTCGTTGAGAACCCCCGGGTTAAATAAAGCTATAAGGATTTGCTTACAAGATGCGTAATAATTAAGCTTTACAGTTATGTCTGTAGAAATATTTTACAGATATTTTCTTGTCTAAAATATACTAAAATAATATACATAAACTACCATCTGAAATCAATATGGAATTGTAATCCAAGGAGCTTAGTAAGTAAAACAATGAAGACAGGGATTTAAAATGAAAGGCTTTAAAATAGATAGCACTCACAGGGAATCGGTATCTTATGATTTTCTTAAGCCTTTGAACCCTGACTTATCAAAATTACAAAATTTGAACCCTGACTTATCAAAATTACAAAATGTAACCAAGTAGTCACTCAGAGTCGTTATATTAGAGGGAAATATTAAAGCCAAAATATTAGTGTGTCTTCTTTTGCCTTATGCTGTCAGGGCTGATATATCGGCCTCTTGGGTTCCAAAGGATTAACTGTAGTCATATTCGAAAAAGTCTTTCACTAGGTATAAGGATATGTTAAAGTCTTAATCTGAATTGAATAGTATCATAATCTATTAATGAATGGCATCCATCTGTCTCAAGAGATGATGGATAAATGCGCCCCGTATTGATTCTGTAGCTGGAACAGTGGGAACTAAGGTGGCTTCTCAAGGGTGCAAGGCCTGGGCAAAGTTTTTTGGGGGGTCTCTGATTCTGCTCATTTCTCAGTATCCCCCTCTCAGCCTTGCTGACGGAATCCAAAGGAAAGCAGAGCAGAGCAGTATGTTTGGCACCAGGTTGGCTACAGGAGTTACTAGAATGAGCTGAGTACAGTTTCGGACTGCCTTAGGGTTTCCTACTCCGGATCTTCTTTCAGGGTTTACCCCGTTAGCCTTTTCTGAGCTCAGGTCCAGCGCACAGTCCACTAAAGTCGACGGGCTAAATCGACTAAAGTTATCTATTAATATTAAATTGGTATAGGCAGTTTTTAGTAAAGCCCAACAAAAAAGGTTCAAAATGAGAATTATGAATAAATATCTGAAGTAGGATGGACAGTGAAAGTTGGACTTGTGGAAGGTGATTTTTTGCGGAATGTGAATTTAAATAATATATTTTGGCTGAACAGTAAACAAGCGAGTAGGAAATAATGAGAGAGAAGGTGGAAAGGATCATCTACCGACACCTAGTGGCAGTTTAACTGAACTAAACCATACTGACCAGCTGCGGGCAGTTTGATTTTCTTGACATCGTGTAAATTCAAATTAAATGTTTAATGTGACAAATTTTTTGTTGCTTTTCACCTCGCTTAAATCCGAAAATGCAAAAAGTGAACCCGTATAAAGTGAGAAGTCCCTGTATTATGATTCTGTTCCAATACTAAATTAATAATTTAACGCATAACTAAAAGAGATAATAAGTGCATTTATACCTTTTCCAAGAGTATTAGCTCTTAAGAGAACACTGGGATTAAAACTCACATATCACAATGCCAAATTCTAAACAAGCGGTTTTTCAAAGGGGGCAATATGAACTTCCAGAGGGGCGCTGGTAAGTAGTTGGATGAGGGTTTGTCAAAATTGTGAAGAGGGCTTTAAAGAAATTACAGTAAAATGTTCAATTATTGTTGGTAGAAAGGCTAGAAAAATAGGGCGATTTAATTAAGCATTCCCCAGTCGCTGCATCTAGACGTTCGTGCCTGGATATTTCCACCGTATATTCTCCTAGATGAACTGTCGTTATGGCATTTGTTGGAAGAGTGAGGCACTGGGATTTTCATCCAGGGACGTGAAGGGGGCGGTGGTAATTAAAGTCTGAAAACCACTAGTCTAAACCTTTAAGTATTGGGTCTTGAGAACAGCCAGTAGTACAATATAATGACATACACATTCTGGTGAGATTTGTGTCTTAAGGAACAGGTCCATAAAATTTTATCTAACTTTATATTAAACTAGCAGCAGACCTCAGTGTTGCCCGGGCAGAAAATTTTAGGTATGGACTTAAAAATATCCATCAACCGTTACACCCAGTGGTGCACTGGGCAGCCAATTAGTATTTGCTGTTTCCGTAGCATACTTGTTTTTATGAAAAAGGGTGGCTAGCTCTATGCTCAACCCCCAAACTGGAGGAACTTTTTTGGGCTTTTGAAATTAGTGTTGCCCTTCATCTAGATGAGCTACTCTCTAGAGTTAATGAGCCCCATCTGCCCGACTTCTAAAAAATATATTTAAATCAAATTATAACTTTATGGTAGCATTAAAACAGATTCTAGGGTTGCTCAAAAGACCATAAAGTTGTATTCTAGTTTGGATTTCTATATCATATTTTAATTCATTTCACTGTATATACATTCGAATATACAATTAAATATTCTCTATTAGAAAGTGATTCCAAGACTGGACAGTTGAAAAACCTGTGGTATTGCTCTAGAACCACACCCTTTGACTGCTAATATAGGGGCACTACATTGCGAGTGAAATACTTGCATTTGCGAGTGATTTTTCTAAATGGAGACTAAAAATATTAAAACAGTTATCTTTTGACGGCTGTTTCTTTTTTCACTGACAATTTTTCAAATACTGAGTGAAAAATGTCTTTTCAACCATTATCATTGTTTTTTTAATTAAAAGAAACAAAGTTAAATTATTTAAACAATAATAAAAGATTTAATAGAATAGAAAATATAACATTATAATCCATTTATTTTTAAGAGGTTGTTTAAAAAAAACTGAATTTTTATGCAGAAGAAAAAGTAGTTCAAAGTAAAATGGATCATTATTTTTTTAAATAAGAAACTAGTTCTGAATTATTGGTTTCTTCATAATATGAGAGGGAGATAACATTTCATTGGTGTGGAGAGTAATATTTCTATTTGGCTAATAAATGAAAATGTATAGTTGTCAAAGGTCAACAAAAATCAAATTTGTAGAGCCCTGGATATGCATAATGCATGTGTTTAGGTATTTATACATATTGACTCCCAATTATTTATTTATAATAGCAATGTTTCCAGAGACTAATACAATACTTTCATGGCCCCCATAGAAAATTCAAAGAAAAAAAAATACTGACAATGATAAAACATTGGATTGAAATATTTAGTTTGAATTTTTAATAAAAAAATTCATCACCAGCAGCAGCACAAGCAGTAAACCCAAGACAAAAATAACTAACTAAATGGTTAAACAGTGATATCCTGAGATACGAATGCCTCAACATTAGTTTTTTTTTTTAGATACAACAAAAATTTTTTGTCAGATTTACACCTTGAGATACAATAAATAACTTAAGATACAACAATTGAAGTTTCAAAAAAAAAAAAAATTGCAAGACGCCATTGGTGAATGGCAGTGTGTTTATTTTTCTAGTAACAAACGTAAATTTTTATCTATTTTTAGGGCCTTATGAAAAAAAAACAAATAAAAAAAACTAAAAAATTATTTTATATTTACTTGGTCAAGCACCAACCCAAGTTAGAAAGAATTGAAAATAAAAATATGTCAAAGTTATAAATCTACAAAAATCTGATTAATAGAATTGGACATTCTATTCTTAATGACCTTATATATAAAAGATTGTAGCTTAGGTTACTAGAATCCACCCAATAAGTCCCAAAGGTGAAGTTTTATATATATATAATTGGTGAGCATCAACCCAAGGCCATTTTTATGTGCTCTTACCCAGGCTTTTTACATTAGGTGTTACCTTTCACCTAGTAACGAGTTAACGAGCCTCATCTACCCGAGGCTGCTAAAGGTTAATGCAATGGTTGTGACAGGGATTTGAATTTGCATACTACGATTCCAGAGCCCAAGCTTTTACTGATGCTCCAACTTCACTGCTCAATACATACATATAATATATATATATATATATATATATGTGATATGTAATATTTAAAAAAAATGTCAGCAGCAAGAATTGGCAGGCATTTTAAGCCATCAACTCTTCCTGGAGTATTTGATCTCACATCCCTCGTCTCCCATATATCTGTTGCCTCATCCCTGATGGCTTTCCCATTGTTCAGGCTCACCTTTTTGTATACTCTTAACATGGTTTTAAAATATATTACTTTGATCTCCCATCCTTGACATGACAAAGGTGATCATTTTTATGAATACTTTAATAATTGAAAAATCGTTTGGGGAATCTTTGATCTTCTTTCAACCCCTATACAATTATCAACCCCCAGAGGTCGATATTGACCACTTTACCAACCCCTGGTACCTAGAAGTACAAAATTTGAATATAGCTTAAAAAATTAGGAAAATTCTTTTGAATAAATTACCAAAGTCTTTTCAACCAACATTACATCAGAAGAAAATTAAGATGAAAAGAAAGAGCCAAGAAGCAAGGAGACATATATGCTAAAAGAATAATTAGTCATATATACTTTTTATTAATAAAAAAATATGAATTTTATTTTCTTTCAATCTAAAAGCATATATAAAAGGAAAAAAAAAAACTATCAAAATTCAGAAATAAAAAATGAAATGAAAATAAAAAAAAATGAAAATAAAAGTAACCAGCCCAGTTTGGGATTTACCATGAATATTAACAAAAATATTCAGAACCAGGGTTCATACACATTTTCAAGACTTTTTAAGGCAAAATTCAAGTTTTTAAGAGTGAATTACCTAACCTTACCCACTTTGACTAAATGAGCGCAATTATATTTTATTGTTTTTCCCCATTAAAAATAGGTACACTGTATTCATTTTACTTTTGAATTTCACTTTGGCTACACCCATAAAGTCTTTTATATCAAAAATACCAGAAATAGTAATAATATGATGGCAATTACAGAGAATGTTTTTAGTTAAATTTATTTTTGATATTTGAAAATATTTTATTGGAATTTATTTCATTTTTATTCAAATATTTTAACACAAATATTTACTCACACAAAGAATACGATTGTTTTAAAGCCTTTTTCAAGACATTTTTTTAAATTTTCAAGCCATTCCACAGTAATCATAGAAATAAGACCATTTCAAAGCTTAGCTTAAATTCCAGGCCTTTTCAGGATATTTTTCATATTTTCAAGACCTTTCCACACTAATTATAGAAATAAGGCCTTTTCAAAACGAAGCTCAAATTCCAGGCCTTTTCTAGATATTCTTCATATTTTCAAGACTTTTCCAAGATAATAAAGAAATAAGACTTTTTCAAAACAAAAGCTCAAAATTCAGGGCCTATTCAAGCCTGTGCAGACCCTGAGAACTTTGCAGCATTTCTTTGGAGAGATGTGCAGCAAGGAGGGGTTGTCCAATGAGACGGATTATAGTGCTCAAAGAATCTTTACATTTTATAACTCAAAACCAATTTTACTTTTTGTAAATTAACTTTTATTTTTTTTACAAGTGTAATTTAGAATATTGTCCTCACACTAAATATTCTCAGTCTCACTTTGTTTCAACCAAATTATCCTTTGGTCTTCATCAGGTGAACTCAATTATTGATTGTTTTGTTTTTTTATCTATCTTTTTTTTTCTTTTCTGAAATTTACTGAAGGGTAAATTGGTTGAAACTTAGTGAGGACAATAGTCCAAATAACGCTTGTTAAAATTCATCATACCGCATCTAAAGGATTCCAAAAAGTAACTTTTTACTTATTATATCTATTTTCTTTTCTAGTTTTTCAGGGCTCTACATGGCGAGTAAATCACTCATATTAGCGAGTGATTTTTCCAGTTAGCGACTAAAGATGAAAAAAAAATCACTTATCTTTTTGGCAACTGTTTTTTTTTTTTTTACATTAGTGAATGAAAA
>JAUZSX010313960.1:0-12085 GCA_034780655.1 Idiosepius hallami | reverse complement strand
ATAGCATATATCTCTATCTTATTTTTTCTTTTTGTTTTTTTTTTCAAATAGGTTTATTTTCAAGCAATGTTACCCACTTTTCATTTTACTTATTTTTTTAAGACCATTTTCATCCAACACCTCCATGTCCATAAACATGGACTAGCCTACACCAATTTTATGTGTAGTTGCTCACTGAACCATGTAACATATTTGTTTGGTTTGAGTTTTTTTAAACACATACACACACACACATAGATAAATACAGGGATTAGACAAAATAATGGAAACACCTTGACATTCCTAAAATCTGATAGACCCGCCATTTTCTTTTTTTTTTTTCTAATTTAAAATATCTAAACTAAAATATCTAAACTAAAAAAGATAAATTGAACCAATTAATTCAAGATAACAATTAACAGAAATAAGAAAAAATAAGATTTTTATCAATTATTTTCAATTATTATAAGTGTTTTAAATTAGATGCTTAATTCACAGGTGTTTCCATTATTTTGTCCAAACCCTGTATGGTAATCCTTCTTGATCAAGGATGACCACTGTACTGTCATTTTGTCTTTGTTTATTTGATGAGAGAAGGAGAAGCGACAGAGGACCCTTTGTTGTGAATGTTGTTTCGGGGAGTTACGATCACCACACACACTCACTTTGGATGAAATCGATTTTAGTGTTGCTTTTCACCTAGATGAGATACTCTCTTGAGATAACAAGCCTTATCTGCCTGAGACAGCTAAATTAGATACAATGGTTTCGACTGAGATTTGAACCTGTGTAATACGATTCCGTAGTCCGTGCTTTTACCAATGCTCCACCTCATCGCCGCCTGGTTGCATTGTAAGGGTGCTCTGTAGTATGTAATTCTATCACTAATAAAGTATGGTTCATTAATTTTTCTGACTAGCTTGGTGCACATGGTAAAAAGCTGGCTGTTGTTTCTCTCCCAAAAAAGTATACTTACCTTCTATTGGATTCAATTTCATCATTTAGCCAAGTTTCTGTAAAATTGATCTCGTATGATTTGTTGCATTCTTTTGTACGAATGCCAATCGTTTGCTCCAGATTGATTGACTCCTTGCAGTTGTGAAGCATCTAAACATTTCAATTGACTTTCATATGCTTTTCTTAGACTCTGTATCTTTTCTAGGATTACAAGCAGACAAAGGGGGTTTGCCAGATTAGTAATTAAACAGATTTTTTTTTAGGTCAACTTTTCTAGACCACTTCCAGATAACTGGGGAAATGGAACTCGGTTACTCAAGACCTTACCAAGACCTGCTGTTTGATCAGTGGACTAGTGATGTTTACTGTGTTTCTGTGTGTGTATGTGAGTGTGTGTGTGTGTATATATATATATATATATATATATATATATATTCTCTATTATTTTAAAAATTTAAAAAATTTTTTAAATTATATATATATATATATATATATATATATATATATATAGATAGATAGATAGATAGATAGATAGAAATAGCTAAGCGATATATTGTAAATGGTGATCCGTATATTTATCTTTTTGGATAAACATTAAACATTTCATGTGAGAAAAAAATAAAAACACAAATACTAAAAAAAAAAAAAATGACTTTTTATTTATTTATTATTTTTTTGGTTTTTCACATGATTGACTTGAAATCCTTTTACATTTGTTTTTGGGTTTCTTTTATATTATTTTATTTTCTTCTTTTGCTTAGTTTGATTTCAAACCCAAGAAGTGAATTTTTGCTTTAATTCCTGAACATTACACGATATCTTAATATTTATAATTGCTAAACTTTTTATATTATAAACATTTATATATTTACACAATGATACATCCTATGTTTGGTTTATTTAAGGCTTTTGGATTCCACTATGGAACATAGGGCTGCAACGAATGAGCCATTAATACTTTACACATCTCTCTTTTTATTTTCTGCCTCTAAGCATTAAAACTTTTAAATTCCAACTGGATTTTCAATAAATCAGTAAAATAATTATTTAAAATAAATTTTGTCAAATGTTTTTTGTTATTTATTTTGTTTAATCGTTTTTGATTCCACTGGGAAACATAGAGCCGCAATGACAACAACTGCTATTATTGTGGTTTCTGTAACTTTCTTTCTTTTTGAGAATTATTAATAGCCCTATTCTAACCTCTTAGCTGGGGGACCAGTACAGTAACTGATGTTCCTAAGTGATAACCCCTCTTAGTATTGAACAGGCTCTATATTGCTTAACATTATTGATCTAGCAGGAACCAATGTCTCCAACGCGACTTGACCGTACAGATTTATCTGTAATGAATCTATTTATTTTCCTGAAGATAATTCATCCTCTCCAATTTTTTCTAGAATGTGACCTGAATTTATAGTCTTGATTTTACGCTATTTTATTTATAAATTTGATATTAAACAAGGGAAACATTACTTCATTCTCTTAACAATCAAAGCATTTTAACTGTTTTGTTTCCTTTGAATTTTGTTGATTTAATTAGATTTATTGGGGATGAAACTATTTCCATAAAGTGTTTATAATTGTTGTTACTAAAAGCTTTTAACTTCAATGATACCATTGAGAAAGTTATGAATCCCCACATTCCCTCCAGCTATGGATTAAATAGTGCATATTGTGTTATCAAAAAAACCATGTGTGGACAAATGAACGTTTATCAAAAATGATTGTTCTTGGGATTGAAACTAATTGAATCTCAACTAAACTTAGATTTTTTCACTCATAAATTAACATTTTTTTTATTTGAAATATTCCTTCTTTCTTTTTCTTCATGATTCAATATCTAAGCATTATTTTAGCTTTAATGGTTTAGGACATCAAAAATAGATTTTTATTTGATCAAGCAATCATAAGATCATTTCTTAGCAATCATAAGATCATTTCTTAGCAATCATAAGATCATTTCTTAGCAATCATAAGATCATTTCTTAGGAATTAACTTTATTATTCAGACTTTTAGTCTTCATTTTTTTTTTCTTTTTGAGATGAATTAAAATTGCTATTTTCTGTCAATGCTGCTCATCTCAAAAATAAAAATATAATTGAAAATTCAGTCCGAACCTGATTAAGAAGAACAAATAATTGCATTTATGACACCAAGAGATCCAACATTGATGGCTTTTCTGGGCCTGTGGTGCAGCGGATATAGGTGTTGGAGTCTCTACAGTTTCAGGTGAGCATTGTCAGAAGATAGCAGTTTCATTTCCTACCCAAGCCGCCCAGAGGGATTACTTGGTTATAAACATGGTCTGATAGAAAACAACTATGAAAGGCAGTGATTACTTGAAATATGGTTTTGAGACTCAGCATTCCTATCTAAGGGCAAAGTTTATTACCTGAAGAAAGTCCAAAGTGAACTAGGTCGAAACGAATAACAAAATAAAAATAAGTTGATGTACCCTTAGTCTTTGGTTAGACAGGCATATATACAGCTATGGACTGCTTTTGAAGTTTATATTCCATGAAACTCAACACTGAATTGTGTGTTCAGTGGTTGAGCTGGCTAAACCTGCAGAGGTCAATATGCCAACACACATAAAGATAATCATGAAAATTGATGGGCTTAAACAAAAATATCCCATTTTTCCTGATTGATATTTTCAAGTAAATTTTATAGAAATGTTAAAAACTTTACAAAGATCTGCCTGTTCTGCTTCAAAACATTGTTGCTGTTGAGTTCTTTTCATCATTTCAAAGAAATAAGAAAATATGGCATTTTCATTGCAATTATATAAATTACTGAGATTTTCCATAATTACCAAATTTTTAAAATAGTTAAAGTCAAAGTTACTATTTCCGTAGATATAGGGTTAAAAAGTCTAAAAGGCAAAAGCTCTTTATTTGTGTCTCTTATTTTGGTTTGATTTTCCTACAAACAAGAGATACTATTTTTGTCGATACAATGACCTTTTTAAATAATATATTTGACACTATTTATCTAAAAAAAAAATTGCTATTGGTTAAGTTTTTTTTTTTCACCTTTTCAAAGTCATTGAAATCAGATTAAATATCAAGAGTAACTCAGAGTGATATTCTCACACTCTTATTCATTTGACTGAAGTCTATGCATTTTGTCAGAATAACTTTGGTTATTTTACAGGAACATTTAGTTTTGATTATTCTCTGTTTTTTATGTTTGAATTCAAAAAAAATTCAAAGCTTCTTTCCTAAATGAGGGTGTATATCTATTTTACTATAGATATCAATGGCATATCAATTAGATCTCTCGGGTAACTGAAAAAAAGGTTTTGAATTATCCTTTTTGATTTTTACTGTTTGAGTTGCAAACTTGACATTGACTTAATGTTCACACCTAAAAGTTGGCTTCGTTATTTTTTGGAAAATTATGTTTAGCTACTTTATTAAGACTTACACTAAGTGTTTTTTGTGTGTAAAATTACAGCATGTTTGGTATGAAAGGAAAACAATCCAGACATTTGTGTAATTTACTGCATAAAACTAATTGCATAATGAACCCCTTGGATTGCACGACTTAAGACTGTCAATTTTGCTAAGTTATGCAGAATAAATGTTCAAAAGCAGGAAATGATTTTAGTACTGATTTTAGTGTTGCTATTGGAAATACGACAATAAACTTTATTTAATCACCACCAAATGGACTAAAATTGACATTTTCAGAGAAAAGAAAAGAAAAATATTGCTAATTAATATAGACTAAAGAATGTGTCTCTAAGTGAAATTAGTAGAAAATAAGGGTAAATTACAAAAATGGAGTAAATCAAGATAATTACAATGAGATGTTTAGAAAGATTTTTTTTTTCATGTTCATAAATGCTGCTCATAATCTTGGTTGAGGCAAGTTATATATATCATCTCTCTCTCTCTCTCTCACTCATATATACATCATCTCTCTCTCTCTCACTCATATATATATATATATAGAGAGAGAGAGAGAGAGAGAGAGAGCGTGTTTTTTGTTTTTTTTAATCAAAAAAGACTTAGCAATGAAAACCATCCAAACCAAATAACAAAAATACTCTAATGATTTACTTCAATTCTTTAATCTCTTCTTGATATAAATTTTCTGCTGTGTCTTTAAGCTATTGGCAATTCATTCAAGGTCTCTTATACTCTTTCCTTTTAGCCATTTGTTTATAGGTTTTATTTAATAAAAGCTTAGTCATGCTGGAAGATTAAATTTGTGTCCTCAATATTAAAAGGACAAATTTTTCCTTAGGTTTTCCTTTTTTTATTTTGAACAATTAAAATACATGAATCTTGTATTAAGTTATTTGCATTGATATGAAGATAAAAATTTAGAAGTGGTGTTGCAATGATTATTTTTTGGTTGGGAGATTTTTATGTCATAAAGAATAGAAGAAATGGAAAATAAATTCTGATGATGTATGATAAAAAAAAAAGTATTTAAAAAACAAAACAAGTAAACACTTAATGCCAACTTGTTTCAGATTGTTCCTTCATCAGGCTATATTTATTATTACCATTATTTTTATATGTTGTGTCCAAATGGTCTTATTTACAACCAGGTTTTTTGGTGTTGTTAGAATTATGTAATAGGTTTTTCTGAAGATTAAAAATTCAATTTTTTTATATCTTTGAAATTTTCTCTTTTTTCAAAAAAAGATTTATTTCTTGATTTAACAAGAACAAAAAACTCTTGTCCTAAATAAGATCCAATGGACACAACTTATAAAAATAATAATAATAAACGTTTCTGGCCAAAGAACTTTCTGCTTCACCATTAATTATATTCTTGTTTTGTTTTTTCAATAATTTTTCTATTATAAAGAATTTTTTTTTAATTAATTCTAATCTTTTAAATTTTCAGTTTCTTTATTCTTCATTGTTTATGAACTTCATAAATACAATAAATACAACTTGAAATAATTTTTAATACAAAATTTGAAATCTAAATTGAATATTAGCCGAGTTGGTTATATGGATTTTCATCATGTTTAAAAAAAACTATTTAGTGTAATATATTTCTTCAAAACCTTAATGATTTTGGTATTTATTATTTTGATTAAAAAAAAGAGTAGCTTACAGAATATATAGAATGTTCATGAATTCAATAATGCCTTTGATTGAAAAAACTTTTTGCTGCATGGATATTCTTTTTGTACTTGTACACCTTCCATCTTTCCTTGCTCATTTGTAGGAGGTTGAGATTAGTTTGAGCTACAAATATGTCTTTTGGAAATGCACAAAGGGAATATTTTATAAGAAAATGAATTGCTGGAAAAAGACAGACAACAAACTATCAGATTTCTTATTGCAAAAAGCTTTATTTGAATTTTCTGTATTTCTTATTTCTTAAGACTATTATTAAAAATGAGATTAATTTAAATAATTCAAATTCAGTTTTTCATTTTAATTCTTTAAAAAAAAACTTTTATCTATAGTTATTTCAAATGTGGTTTATAAGTCTTCCTTAATACACAAATGTAACTAAACATTAATGATTTTTGAGAAACAACATTTGATACATAAGGAAACTAAAAGTATTGATATAGTTTCTTTCTATTTTTTAAATTTTGTCCAAATATTGGGGGTGTACTCAGTTTTTTTGTTTTTTTTTAAATCTTTATTGAAGGATAAAAAGTTTTAAAATTCCAAAGAACTTTTTTTTGTTGAGCAAATATTTAACTTGATTAAGCTTCATCAATTATTATACATTTAGTTTTAATATATATATGCAGCCAGCCACCAAATGAATTCAGGCCCCATTAAGGCACTTAAGATTTTCATGGATTTTTTTTAATGTCAGCCCCTGCACCTGTTCTCTCTCTCAGACCTACTGGCATGTCCTTTCCTCTGATGCAGGGAGAGTTCAGGCAAGAGAAGTGCTTGGTCAATGCAAGGACCATCCAAGCAAGCTTAACAGTCCTGGCAAAGGTCTGAACTATGACTCATTTTTTCACATCAGCTTGTGAACGCTCTGCTTGTTGCAAACGCCGGTGTTGTTTGGTGTTATCAGACCTGATAGACCACCACTTACGGGAGGTGCAGCATAAGCGGCAGACACACCACTGGTGGCACTGGTCACTCAGCATCTGGGCCTAGTGGGCCATTGTTTGTCATAAAATGCTATAGTTTGATCTCTAGCATTGTTGGTCACGACAGACGCTTGTCCAAACCAAACCAGTTTTAATTTGTATTTTTGCTTGATGATATACTTTTAATTTTCATTAAGAAAAACAATGAAATTTATCTTTGCACTGAATGATTTTGCACTAGATTAAAAATATATAATTAAAACTATGTTCCTTTATGAAAGCAAGTAATTATTAGTTTTTATTGTTATTGCTTTTTAGATTTAACAAGTCCTTAAGAGTTTAAATAATTGAAAAATTTCAAAAAAGGGCATCACTATCAAGATATTAATTTAGTATGAAACAAAAATTGATGCAGTTGTTGTCAAAGTAAATGAAAATACTTTGTATTTGGTACAAATCTTACAGTTAAGAAGTAATGAAAACATTATGGATTGTCAGAATAGTTATTATATGCATTAAAGCTTTTCTTTTGTGGTGATAGGATAACCATTATAGAAGCAGCAGCAGCTTAATTTCTTTATAGTAAATGTCTGAATTCACGTTTATGTACACATTGTAGTTCATCAATTATTTCATAGTCTATGAATTTGATTAGCTTTTGATTTTAAGATTAAAGTAATCAGCTTACACACACACACACACACACACAAACACACACACACACACAAAATCTCAGACGAATCCTCATTCTAATTAATGCTGATGGTTTTATATATATTTAGTCGTATTTAGATGTCCCTCACCTTTTACAGTTGATAAAAAAGCATTAACATTTACTTGTAAAAATAGATTATTCTGACTAGTGTTTTTTTTTATCTATGGGTTCAAATAAATGAATCCTCCATCTTGAAAGAAATTTCTATGAAGATGAAAATAGAAATTCATGTTGATCAAAAGCAATAATTATTTTATTAGTTTAACTTTTGAATTAATTGAAATAAGATTTTGAACTTTATAAGGTAAAATCAAGGTGTAATATAAATTATCCCTTGCTGCTGCTGCTGCTATTTGATTATCATTGTGTTTCTCATGCTAAGGACCTTTTTTTATACATCTAGAAGTCCGTTTTGTTCTAGAATATTTAAACAGTGCTTTTGTTAGTTTAGGTATGATTAAATTAAACTAGCAGATACCTATAAATTAAAGTCACATATGATTAAAAAATAATGACTGGTTTGGTATTTGGAAAAATACAAGTTTAAATCAATATTGGTTCGTTGCATTCATTTTTGGGGAAAAAAAGGAATTTCCTCATCCTTCTTCAACTATGGGTTAGACTGTCTAACAGTTCTAATGATATTTCAATGGAATTAAATTCATTTGTCAAAAATAATTGTTCTTAGTATAAAATAATTATAAAGGATGAAGTATATGAAAGAAATACAAGATTCCATATTCTGCTTCTGGTATATAAATTTATGTTAACTTCAGTTTGAATAAAATAATAATGAACAGATAATAATTTTGCTATTTATTGTATTGAGTGAAAAAAAAAGAAGAAATAGAATAAAG
Organism: Idiosepius hallami; assembly: GCA_034780655.1. NCBI lineage: Eukaryota > Metazoa > Mollusca > Cephalopoda > Idiosepiidae > Idiosepius > Idiosepius hallami. The sequence goes on along the minus strand of JAUZSX010313960.1, from coordinate 3,539 downwards.
CTATATTAGGAATCATTTTAAATCTTATTTTTTTCAAATTCTTAATTAATCAAAAAACATCTAACTTTTATATTAATTACTTTTTCTTTTTATGTTCATTGAAGAAATATTTTTAATTTTTAACGATAATGGGGAAGAATTTTCATTTACACACAAAAAAAAGACAACTTCATAGTTAGAAGTATTGTATGATTTTGCTGAAAATAATCAGTTGATGATTTTTATTTTCTTTACAAGTTGTTTTAAGGAAACATCAAACTTGCATTGTAATTTTTTTTAACCCATTATATTTTTGTTAAAATTTTTGATGAAAAAACACACACTTTCAATACGTGGTTTATTTTAAGAAATGAAAATATTCAGACTAAGTTTTTTGACCAGTTTACACATGGATATACCATAGAAAAATGAATATTATCTGTTAGATGGAACCTACACTTGCCTTTTTAATGAGAGAACAAAGTCTTTCTTGGAAAATAGATCTATCAATCTCAAATTTTTACACTCGAAGAGTGCAAATTTACTGGCCATTGTTACCATGCTAAAACTAAGGTGGGCTCATCTGTTTTCTTATGGATACTACATCCTGATAACCCAAGAGCTAGAAAACTATTCCCTGATGTCATCTCCAGGGATGAAGGTATCAGAGATGAAGACCTAGAGATGGCATTGTTTGATAAGGAAGTTTAGCGTAGGTTAGTGAGGTCTATAACAGGAATTGCAGTCAACTGATGATGATGATGATGATGATGATCTGTTAGAAGATGATGATGATGATGATGATCTGTTAGATGATGATGATGATCTGTTAGAAGATGATGATGATGATGATGATCTGTTAGAAGATGATGATGATGATGATCTGTTAGAAGATGATGGTGATGATGATGATCTGTTAGAAGATGATGATGATGATGATCTGTTAGAAGATGATGATGATGATGATGATGATGATCTGTTAGAAGATGATGATGATGATCTGTTAGAAGATGATGATGATCTGTTAGAAGATGATGATCTGTTAGAAGATGATGATGATCTGTTAGAAGATGATGATGATGATGATGATGATCTGTTAGAAGATCCAGTTAAAAATAAATGTTCAATTCCATTTACTCACTATTCTTTATTTATTCTTAAATAAAAAGCCATTAGACATCCCTGTATTTGTTTCTATTCCAATGATTGGTAAAACTTAGTATATTTTAACCCTATAAAAGCTATGGTACCCCTCAATGTTAATGTTTTTGCTTAATTGAGATTTTTGAAGGTGTTAGGATGAAAGGTTTTCTGAAACTGAAAAAACAAAAAAACTAAAGTTATCTGCACTTACTTTGATTGACATATAAGTACCAAACCTGAGAGTGAACTGCTCTCCTTTTATACCATTCAGATAAAAAAAAAAAAACCTAATTCAAAAAGCAATTATCCCCATTAAGTAGATTAATCTTCAAAATACTGCAGCTGTCTCTAATCCTTTTGCTGCTGCTGCTTCTTTTTGATTATCAGTTTTTAAGCTTCAGATTTCCTTTAATTCTGTTTCTGCTTTTGTTAAATTTTCTTTTTTTCCACCTTTATTGTATTTTTATGAAATTAATTTTCAAAATTTTTAAATTAAAAAAATTTCTCCTTGTGTTTTGTTTATAACCAGTGTATTAAAAATAAATAGGTTTGCATTAAACAACCCAAAACTTTTCCTCAAAAGAAAAAAAAAACTCTCTTAGTAAAACAAAAAATCTTAGAAAATAAAATTTTTTTTTATATTTCAAAAAGAAAATAAAAAATAAAAAACTTGCTATTCAGGAAAAAAAACTATTATTTTAAAATATTTATTTGATTGGGATAATTATTGAAACAAGAAAATTAAATTAGAAAAAACAAACACCATTTTGTAAATTATATGAAAAAAAACAAAAAACTTATGATTTCATTCATAAAACTCAATTTTCTTTTTTTTATTTTTAAGCAAAATATCTAATACAACAAAAAACATTTATTTATCCTTGTATTTGAAATACACGTGATAAGTTATGAAACTGATTTGATTAGAAATGTTAGGTAGGGTAGAACAACAGTTAAATGAGCAATTATTGATAATTTGGCTTCGATTATTCACATAAAAATCATTTTGACATTTTCCTTTTTCCCTTCGATTTGATAGCAAAAAAAAAAAAAAATTCAAACTATCTCGGCTGTAAAAACTGATTTCATTTATTTTTACTTTTTTTTTCTCAAAAGCACAAAATGATTAATAATTCGTAGCATTTATAGAATTCTCTTTAGCAACCATCCTATTTACGCAAAGGATGAAATTTTATTTGATTTTCTTTGGAAAAAAAACTTCCCCGAGATGGCGGTCCTCCAATCAGTTGCTCTTACAACCAATTCATTGCTGGAAAGAATTGGGCACAAAGTGTGCAATGTCATTCATTCAACTCCAAGTTTTGACTTTTGATACGAAACTCGAATTGTCAGATTTGTTTATCGGAACTCGAAAAGAAATTTGCGTGTACGAACGAACCATTCCCACCAAAATACAAGAGGTTTTACAGGAACAAAGAGAAAATATCCGTGCAATTGATGATCTGTACTTTTAGATCTGTTATTATTCTTTTCTATCCATCTGTCTGTCTATCTATCTATTTCAAGTTGCTCTCATATTTGTTCTATCATTTTGATCGCCATCTTGTCAGAGTGGAGAACCCTGTGTGTTCCAATGAGAGCGATGTCCTCTGGAGCTTAGGCTCCTTGTAGGGGAGGTCCCAAACAAAGGATAATCCAAAAAGACCTCAATGACAGATGTGTCAGATGATAACAATAACACAGCGGCACTGAAGGCGGAAGAAGGCTGCCACAGAGGATGGCTTCCAGTCATCGTGGTCGTCCGTGCCATTGAAACCAGACCCTCTTCTGCCAAGGGGCTATATCTTTGTGGTGGCTGCAGGTGCATCAGTCTTCCATTGTTAAAAGACATCACGTACATGCATCCTCCCAAAAAGGAACTCATTCTACATTACATCCTGGATAGAAACAAGAACAATCGGATCTAGGATCTGCCTCATCTGAAGACTCACAGGGACCAAGGCAGAGGGTAGCCATACTTGACTACAAGAGATCGCCAATGATTATTTTGGTCATAAGCTGGTTATTCTTCATCCCTGCTGCAAATCAATAAATCTAGTTTAAAAAAAAAACTAGTTTGAAAATTGGACTATCAATATTATATTTAAAAAAAAAAACAACACTATTTTAAGTTCTTAACATGGGACTCATTAACTCTTGAGAATAACTTATTGTTGTAACTGTGAGTTCAAATCTCATCCTCGTGTCGCCAGTTGTTGTGGTCGAGTGTGGTGTTGTATACAGTGTAGATATTAGAAATAATTAGGTGTTGTATACAGTGTAGATATTAGAAATAATTAGGTGTTGTATACAGTGTAGATATTAGAAATAAGTATTAAAGGTTAACAAATATATTAACAAAAGATACATAAATAGTGAGTTGTATACAGTGTAGTTATTAAATATAAGAAACAAGA
>JAUZSX010313959.1:0-25952 GCA_034780655.1 Idiosepius hallami | reverse complement strand
AAATTTAAATTGATTTTTTTTCTTCATAGATTTGTTTCAGTGTTACCCTTTTAATTCTTTTTTAAAAAAGCAAAAAATGATCATAGATTTTTTTTATCAAGTTTCAAATTTCTAAATTTCAACATGGATTTTGAACCCTTAAGAATCATTAATAAAAAAAAAATAATTTTATTCATTGGAGTTTCGTCTTTAACCGTTAGTAATATAATTATATGCTTCTAGTTTCATTATTTTTTGTCATTACACCTATTTTAATGGAGGGGATAAATTTGAGAAAAATGCTTCGTTTTTTTCGTTTTTTTTTTTTAAATTTGAAAGAGCATACAATTTTACATTAGATCTGAAAAATTCATCAGAATTAATTAAAATGAAAAATTTTGATAGATTTTTAAAGTTTTATCAGATTTCAAAACTATGGATTGTACTTATTATAGACAAAGTCGACTTTTGATGGCATATAAAACTAAGCAAGATTAATTACATATCCAAAAATATAAATGCTTAGCTCATCAAACCTTGATGGAACGTGGTTAGCAAGTTTTTGAATAACTGTTATCCATCTAAAATTACTGCAGCATTTATTGGAATTGTGTTCATTTTTCGGTGTGGAATAATAATTTAAAAAATATATTTAAAAAATAATAAATACAAGACTTTTCAAAAATACAGCATTCAAAATACTTAGTTGAATTGAGTTACTATTAACCACAGGCAATTATTAAATATTGCTCTTTAGTGGTATTTGATCTTGTAATAAAAGAATATTGAAACCTGTGTAGACTGGAAAAGTTTTGGTTATAACTTTCACAGCACATATTGTTTATGGTCAGAAATCCTTTTTTTTGGTCAATTTTCACAGGAATAAAATCACGACTTAAAAAAATTAAAATGAATCTTTGTACAAGTAACTTTGTTGGGATTTTAACCTCTTACAAAACTGAACTGATACCTTCGGCAGCCAACCCAATGTGCCACAACGCAATGAGTCCTGAGAACATTAAAGTGGTTCTTTAAAAAACTTTAGACACGGACGATATTTAGGCCATGTATGATATGGAAATTAAGTAAATGATGTAAGGGAGATAACCTTTCAGAAAGGTTTTTTTGAATTTACATAACTTGTTATTTTTTAAATAAATTATCTCCCTTATACCATTAGGTTTTTAACTATTTTTTTTCATTACATTATTAAAATTTTAGCCATAACCATATTAAGTGTCAAACCCTGATTACCATCCGTGTCACACCTAGATTACGATCAGTGTCACATACATTAATTTTTAATTACTATCAGTGTAACATTCTGATTACGGTCTGTATCATATCTTGATTATAATCTGTGTCACATCTTGATGACTGTCTATGTCATAACTTGATTACTTTCTGTATCACACCTTGATTACCATCTCTTTCACATCCTGATCACCAACTTTGTCACATCCCGATTACCATTTATGTATCATCGTGATTACCCTACTTGTCACATTTTGATTAGCATATGTGTCACCCCTTTATTACCTTCAGTGCCACATTCTTATTACCACCTGTGACACATCCTGATTACCATTTGTGTCACATCCTGATTACCATCTGTGTTTCATACTGATTACCATTTGTGTCACACCTTTATTACTATCTCTGTCGCTTCCTGATCACCATCTGTGTCACACTAAGTTATGATCTGTGTCTTCTCCTGATTATCATCTGTATCACATCCTGATAACTACCTGTACCGTACCTTTATAACCATCTGTGACACATCCTGATTATCAACTGTGTCACACTTTGGCTAACATTTGTGTCACATTCTGATTACCATTCGTGTCAAACCTTGATTACCATCTCCTTCACATCCTGGTTACCATCTATATCACACCTTGATTACCACCTGTGTCACATCTTGAATACCATATGTATCATATCCTGATTAACATCTGTGTCACACTTTAATCAACATATGTGTCACATCTTGATTACCATTTGGTTACATATGGCTAATCATCTGTTTCACTCTACCATTCGAGTACAATAGAGAGGTTCTTAAAAACTTTATAAAGTTAATCTTTTCTTTGATTTTAAATTTGAGTTTCAAACACAAGTAAAGCGCTTTGTCTTTGTTGGTTAGTAAAGATTTAGGTCAACAAGATTAATCAAACTCATCTGGCTACGCTTCGGCGTCTACTCATCTCTTTGCTCGGGCAGAAGGGTCAGCCAATGGTGAATAGACAGGTCTGTGTACAGCGTACTAGCTATGGAGGTCTCGGGATACCAGCACTTGAGTGTCATCATGATGCTGAGTGTCAGTCATTCCTAAGTGGTAGTTTGATGAGTTACACTTCATGGAGTCCGAAGGCAAGGGTCACTTTTCCTGAAATAGAGATGAATCCTGAGGCCGAGGCTCTCCAAAGGCCAAAGGGGGAGTCTCAGTTTCTGCGTGAATGTCGTTCAGCCCTACGCAAGCTTCCAGGGTCCAGTGACGTTTCCCAGTCTAGGAAGATGCTGCTATATCATGCTATATATATGTAGAGGGTGCTGCCAATGATCCCTTGTGTTGACTCGACTGGACGGCGTTTTGTTAACAGATAGGCTAACTTCAATTACTTTCAAATTGTTTTTAAAAAAAATATTTTAAATTTCTTAATGTGTGATGGGAGATAACCTCTAATTTTTAAATGTCAAAAGGGAGATAACCCATTTTAGGCTGCAGATTCATCTGTCCCAGTTGTAAAATTTAAATAAAACCGGTTAAAGATATCCACTAACATAATAATAATAATTCAAACTAAAAGTTCAAACAGTTAAAAGATGTGTCCATTCAACAACAACAAAAAAGAAATCAACTCAATAAGTCAGGTCCCCATTACACCCAGTGGTGCATTGGGCAGCAAATTTGTTTTTTAGTGTTTCCGTAGCATACTTGTTTTTTACGAGAAAGAGTCACTAGCCCTATGCTCAACCTCCAATCTGGAAGATCTATTGTAGGCTTTTGAAACCAGTGTTGCCCTTCACCTAGAGGAAATACTCTGCCGAGTTAACGACTTCCAGTCGGTAAAAGTAGATGTAATCGCTTTGACTGGGATTTGAACTTGCGTAATATGATTCAATAGTCCGAGCTTTTACCAATGCTCCACCTCGCCACTTCATCTAACACTCTAGGGAAAGGATGTTTATCTTTAGTGAAGACATTTAGAATTTAGGGAGGTGCAAATTGCTTTTTGTACGTGGGAGCCACTTGGCACATTCTGCAGAGCCCTGATGGGGCATTAAGTTTTTAAAAATAGAAGTCTTATTATCTTTTAACCCTTTTGACCCTAAAGGGCCAATATATCGGCCTATGTAATTTAAGGCAAAAAAGACGTACCGACATTTTGGCCCTAATATGGTTCATTAATAGAATTGCTCTGAATAACTAGCTGGTAATTTTGCTAGGTCAGGGTCCAAAGGTTAAGGCCAGAATATCAGTGTGTGTGTGTGTCTTCTTTTTCCTTAGGTTGCCGCGGCTGATATTTCAGTTCCTTAGGTTTTAAAAGGTTAAGTAAGATTCTTTCCAGTTCTAACTTTGTGATTCATTGATCTTTTCTTCTGTAAATATCCAGTAAACGCATAATCATAATTCGCATCTGAAACAGTGACGTAAATTTGCAAAGGAAATCAATGTAGCTCTCCAATTATGAAGGTAAAAAAAGAACAGAAGAAAAAAAAAAACTCTTTCTGATTCTTCATCTTTTGTAGCTTGCTAAACTAGGGAAATTTTTATTGATTTACAGATTTTAAAGATTTTCTAGAAAATAGCACAGAAAAAAAAATGAATGAATTGTGAAATAGTTTTATTATTTGCTTTCAATTTCTAATAATTTATTCCTGAAGTTGACTGGGATTTTAGATAAAAAGCTTAAAATGTTTTTCTCGTTTTATTCAAATCATAATTGAAATCAAATTTCTAAAAATAGAAACAAAAATTAGGCATCAAAGCCCTTGTTTTGAGAGGAAAACAAGTCTATATACAGAATTATGGAAAATAATAATCTTGGGAAAGGTATGAAATCTTACTTTCTTACTAGCTACAAGTTAAAAAGAGCAAGCTGTCAAAAAAATATGTGAGAATAAAAGAACATTTAATTGAAGATTATTATTTTCGGCATTAAATGACCTGAAAAAACACAAACAAACAAATGATAAATAGAATGGTATAGATTTATTTAAAGACAATAATATAGCTGTTTATATAGAGAAGACCACAGTGTAGCAGTAAGCAGTTTATAATTAAGTTGGCTGTTTTTTATTTAGGGGGTTAGTCTAGTTATGAATGTCAATAGAACAACTAGGTATTTGAACTAGCGAACTATTCCAAAGTCCGACTGCCTACTCACACCGCCAAGTGAACCTCCCATTTTATAAATAGAATGGTATAGCTGTATGTATTGTCAGTTCCCACAAAATGATAATGAAACAGGCTATAAATTGAATATATACAGCTACACTATAATACATACAGTGATACTATACTATATAGATAGAATACTATAGTATAAGTAAATATTCAATTTAATGATAAAATGTCAGGAGAGTCATTAAATATGATTTGATCAAACTGCCACTTCATGGTGAATTACATATACATATAGTCTACAAAATGATTTACTGACAATTTCCTCTCATTCTAGGTTTAAGCATAGCAGTGTTTATTTTAGGACCAGTCTGATCAGATTTGCCAATCCATGGAAATAAAGGATAACGTTAGGCCAACAAATTTTGTGTTAAACTTGAGAAAACCAAAAAAGAAGCTTATGGAATGTTAAAGGAGGCATTAGGAGGTGAATAGGTGAGTCAAGCAAGTTTCTATCGGTGGTTTAATAGATTTTCTGAAGGAAATGAAGAGATTTAGGATGAATCCAGATCTGAAGAGAGAGAGCTGGCAAAATGCAGACCAGAAAAGGCACAAAAGGCCAAATGACAAGCAAAAAAAAAAGCCAAAATATATAAATATTTATATATAAGAAAAGCCAAATTACAATTTTTCTATTTACCAAATCAAAAAAAAAGATGAAATTTTTATATTGAATTTTCCTATATTTTATTATATTTTCTTCTCACATCAGAAGCTCTTTTCCACTTACATTTCAAAAAAAAATAAAAGTCTTTAATTTTAAATCATAAAAATCATTTCAAGTTGTAATTTACCGCAAGTTGAAAATAATAAAAAAAAATATTAATAATAAGTAAAAAATAATAGTATAAAAAAAATTAGAAAAAAAAGTCAAATTTAGGCCAGATGTAGAAAAAGCCAAAATATAAATTTAAGGGCCAAATATCTTTAAAAAAAGGGGCAAATTATTCAAATTTAGCCATAATAAGACCAAATCTATTCAGGGTTGCCAGAAGAAAAACAAAAACGCCAAATGACAAGCAAAAAAAAGGGTCAAAATGAATACTTTTATTAAAAAAGGCTAAATTACAATATCTATTTGTAACAAATTGAAAAACAAGAAAAAATAAATGAAATAACCAAGTTGAAAAGTAGAAATTAAATAAATACAATGGAAAGTAATCCTGTTAAATTAAAAGCCAAGTTTAAAACAAAACCTTAAAAAAGCCAAAATATAAATATTGAAGCCAAACCACGATAAAAAAGGTCAGATTATGTTATTTGGCTTTAAAAAAGCCGAAATATAAATATTGAAGCCAAAACATGGTAAAAAAAAGGTCAGATTATTTTAATTTGGCTTTAAAAAAGTTTAAATATGAATATTGAAGCCAAACCACGGTAAAAAAAAGGTCAGATTATTTTAATTTGGCTTTAAAAATGTTGAAATATAAATATTGAAGCCAAACCACGGTAAAAAAAAGGTCAGATTATTTTAATTTGGCTTTGAAAATGTTGAAATATAAATATTGAAGCCAAACCACGGTAAAAAAAAAGGTCAGATTATTTTAATTTGGCTTTAAAAAAGTTGAAATATAAATATTGAAGCCAAACCACGGTAAAAAAAAAGTTCAGATTATTTTAATTTGGTTTTAAAAAAGCCAAACTGGCAACAACTTAAAAATAACTGTTGCTTTTTGTTGCTGCTGCTGCTAATTGAGTGGAAGTATTTCAAGCGGAAGTATATTCCTGTTTCCATGACAACCCTGGGATTTTGAACTGCAAAACGGAAGTTGTTAAGACTTTCATTTTGAGGGACGAGCCTTCTAGAAAGCAACGTTTAATTCTTCTTCTCCTTCGTTGTTTTTTTGGGGGAGGGTCTCATTCTTTTGCTCGTCTCTCTTTTCCCCAACACCCTGTGGATTGTTTTGTGCTTACCAACAGCAATTTCTCCCGGCCCGTCAAATGGAGTTGTTGCCTATCAACAACAACAAAAATAATGTTATCATCCTCCCGAACATCATTTAACGTTACTACTACAAAACGACATTCATTAATGTTGCGATTGATTCATTCACACACGAAACAATAAAAAGGTATTTATTGTTATTTATTCACTCAACTTTATTTTTTTCTTTTACTAATTACTTATTCATCGTTAATCGCTATTTTTTTTTTATTATTATTATTTAATTACCACATTAATCCCCAAAGTTACCGTGCTGTGTAAAATTGAACTAATAAACAGTAAATTTTATTATGAAACATTTAGACAATACAATTTATACAATTAAAAAGGTTTTATTTATTCACAGTTATCACAGCTTAAAGAAAATGTTGAAATGTCTTTTATTGGCATTAAAGCATTATTTTCTACAGCACTGAGAGCAGTCAGTCTCAGTATTGATTGCACAGAGAGATGCAGTATGCACCTGCACCAGGCACCACCAGTGAGTGAACAGTTACAACTTCTTGGACACCCTATTATTCATTGCTTACGTTGTTATTATTTATATCAATATTATTAATAACCATTATTGTTTATTAGTTCATTCATCATTAATTACCAAAATAACTAATTTATTATTAACATTTGTTAATATTTTAGTTCCTATTATTCACTATTTATTCGTTTATTGCTTTATTCATTTCTAATCGCTTTTTAATCTATCGTTTTTAAAATTGTTATTATTGATTTAAGTTAAGCGAGAATTTCGTTATTATTTGACAAATTTCATTAAAAAGTTTAATACAACACACTTGTGCGTCATACAATATTTGGAAATAATTTTTCTTAATAAAATTCATTAATTTTATTGCTAACCTTTGAAAATCTTTCGTTTTTTAATAATAATGAAACTACCAATAATTATTAATTAGTATAAACCCAAAGTGGCCGATTTATCGGTCTTGGTAACCTAGGGCAAAAAACGACACATCCGATATTTCGCCCCCTATGGTCCTCCTCCGTAAGAACAGCAACAGCTCTGATTCGCTAGTTGGTAATATTGATAAGTCTGGGTCCAAAGGTTTAATAAACCTTTGGAATCTGACTTAATATAAATTAATATTTTGTGGTAAGTTAAATGTTTTTTGTTCTGTTCGTCTTTGTCCAGTTTTTGTCCAAATCCAAAATTCAAAGTAAACTTTTATTTTCTTAAAATTAATCAAACTACTTAAAACTAACCACCACAAAATTGTTTTAACCCTTTAAACCCTAAAGAACCGATATATCGGGCGGGCGGGCGGCCCTGACGACTTAAGGCAAAAGAAGACACGCACAACGATATTTTAACCTCCACTTTTGGATTCTGACTTGTGACTTACCAATATTACTAAGTAGTCACTCAGGGCCGTTCTATTAAAAAAACATATTAGGATCGAAATGTCAGTGTCTTTTTATGGTTAAGGCCGATATCAGTCCCTTAGAGTCGAAAGGGTCAATAAAAATATCTTCTATTAATTAAAACTAAAGTTTTTATTCAATTGTTTTTAAAAAAATTCTAGATTAACTAATTTTTCCAAATTTTTTCATTCAAATTTATCAAATTTGAATGAAAAAATTTGGAAAAATTAGTTAAAAAGCTGTCTTGAGTTGAAAAATTAAACTAATGAAATAATTGTTGAATGTTTTTGTTTAAAATAAATTCAGAACTTTTATCGACTTTTGTTTAACCACTGTTTAAGAAAAGTTTTAAAATTGTTTTTACAGGTTCTTATAAATGTTAATCTTCTATTTAACGTTGCGATTTCGTATCAGAATAAAGTGATTTCAGCTTCAGAAAATCCGGCTAAATTGTGGTGTATTTTTATAAACAGTCTTTGAAAAAAATCAACCAAAAATCAGTTAATTGTTTAATTAATATGAAATTGTCACCAATTGTCAAGTAAAGAATGGAATTTATTAGGATTTAATTTATTTTTTTTTCATAATCTATATGAATATATTTTTTAGCGTCGTACTCCCTCCCTACTTCTTCATTTGATACTTGTTTTTTTTTTTTTTACATAACCCTGTAGAAAAAAAAATTACACTCTTATCAAGTTCATTTACATTTCACTTGATAATGGGTGAAAATTTCATATTAATTAGATACTTATCCTGGTTTTTAGTAGGTTTTTAAAGAGAGACCTCCGTTACCATAATTTGACCGGATTTTACGAAACTAAAGTACCCCACTTTACTGTGTTACGAAGTGACGATGCTAAACCAGATTATTATTGCCCAAATGATAAATTCAATGACAAAAAGTCAAAAAGACTTTTAAGTTTGCAAATTAAATTGAAATTTGACTAAAAGTAATTTGAATTGTTTTGTTAAGTGGGTGTGGCAAGTCGCGAGCAGCAGCAACAAAGTGAGCTTCTAAACCCAAAAAGCAAGCAAGCACTTGCGACAGGGAAAGGGGGCACTCCTCACTGGCTTTCAATGATATTATTCACCCCTAATAATTTTTTCTTCTGTCGGGTGAGTAGGTCTGGGTGGCTAATATTTTTTTTCTATATTATTTTTGGTTTATATGTCATCGTTTATTTTCCCTATTAAAATGCATAAAACTTTCCAAACAGCAACAAAAACAACAATAATAATAATAATCTTTAGAACGTATTTAAAAACTGTTTTAGAAGTAAAATATGAATTTGTTCTTAAACTTAAATTATTCACTTATTAAATGAATTAACAAGCGACAATAATAATAAAAACTATTTCGTCTGTTCCGAACAAAGATTCTAGAAAGGAAATTTTTTTTCTTTTTAACAAAAATATCATTATCTATTAATTCTGTTTTAATTTCAAAGTTTTATAGTTATTTCTTTCGTCAAAAAAAAAAGTGGTACAAGAAGTGGAGTTCTGAGTTTTAACACCGAAATAGCATTTTTAGATAAGGCACGCCCCCAAGGAAGGCTAATACGGCGCAACATGCATGGAATTTTAATTTTGCTTTCTAACTTTTACAAAATTTATTGTTTCATTTATTTTGTTGATAATTTTTAAATTTACAACAAACATTTTTAACAACGTGTGGTGGTGGTTGGTTGTGTGCGTTAAAGCATTAAAAACATTTCTCAGTTTTACAATGTTGGTTTATTTACGTTGGTTATTGACCCTTTAAACTTTAAAGAGATGATATCGGCCTTTATGGCCAAATGCAAAAGAGACACACAACAATAATACACACACACACAAAACACACAGACACACATTTCGGCCTCTGCCTTAGTAAAATTACCAACTAAATAGTTACTCAGAGCTGTCTGTTCTATTAAAGGAAAAGGACCAGGATAATAATACAATTATGAAAATAATTAAGATTTATGATTTTTTTAAAAAAAGTTTAAATTATTTTTTCCGAAAGAGTATTATTTTCTTTTTGACTTGATTAAATAAAGTTTAATTTTTTTTAAAGTTAAAACCGAAATAAAACAAATTAAAACAAAAAAAGATAAAATATTTAATATAAGAAGAAAAAATGAGTTTATGATACCGTCGTCGTAGCAAGCATAACTTTATGCACTTGTAATTAAAAAGTGAAAGTATAATTCTAGACGGTGTAACTGTATTAATGCCCCCTTTCTGAGAAATTGACGGCCCAGTGTAAAAAGCCACTTAAACCAACGTAAATAAATAAACATTTAAGTGACAAATTAATTTTGAAAATTGCCTTTGCACAGAACGCACACACACGTCTTTTTTTAAAAAAAGGTTTTGTTGTCAATTAAAAAATGTCAGTAAAAAGAAGTGTTTGAATAAACCAAAGTCAGTGAAAAATAAAAATAATAATTATGTTTGAAACCAAAACTAAAATTTCACGCATGCGCCTAGGGGGACCGTTTCAAAATGCAATTTTGATGCTTCTCTCTAAACTCCACTTGTACCAAAAAAATACTTTTGGGTTTTCTTTATCTTCTCTTGAAATTTATGTTTTGCAATTTGACTGGAAAAAAAACTAGACAAAAAATTCCAACTTTTTTTTGGTGCATAAATGAATCTTCAACCAAATATAATTATTGAATTTATACCAAATAAAATTAACGATTTTATTACTAAAAAAAAAAAAAAAAACTTATTATTTTTTGTCAACCTAGGCAACCCCGTTTTTTTTTAAATTTGACTCAAAGTTTTCTAAATTAAAAGTAAATTCAAAATTTTAAGTAAAGCTACAGATTTCAATCTTCATAAATCTCCAGAAATTCTATAAAATTAATAGAATGATTAATAGAAAAAAAATAGAAAAGCAAATATTTTAAATAATCTTTAAAATTCAATGTTTTAAAATCTTGTGAACTAAACAATTGAAATATATTAATTTAGATCATAAACTTAAAAGTAATCTGTTCATTAACTTCCTTGATTTTATAGAAATTTTAAATAATCAGCTTACAAATTGAATATAATATTTGTAATTTGTAATCAAAATTTAATCAAATTCTCATTTATTGATACTTTTATTATTCAGTTTCTTTGCTAGGTATACAATTTTAGTAACTTTTTAAAAATGTCTATAGATTAAATTTTAAATAAATTTTTTTCAATTTGAAAGTCTTCATTAAATTCTGTTCCAATAAGCTATAAAGAGATACTTATTTTTCTTTAATATTCAACATTTTTATTTCCAATATTTTTTATATGTTTTTAGATATGTAGGGATTGCAATTTATGAAGAAAATTGTTTTTCTACCTAAAAGACTAATTAAACAATATTCTCTTCTACACTTTATATATTTAATTGAAATATATTTATTAAAAATGTTGGATTTAAATTTTTTTTTTTAAAGAAATGTATGCAAAGGTAAGGTGTATTTGTGTAAGAGTCCAAACATTGGGAAGATAAAGTCTTTGGTTAGATATTAATTCTTACTTGCAAGTTAAAAGTGTATATGCCGGCTTTTGATAAGGTACCATTTGTAGTAGTAGTTAGTCCTTGCGGCTAGTAGCCATTGCTGGTTGTGAGAGAGAAAGAGAGGTTTAAGCAATGTTCCTTGAAGTGTGGCAGAGGTTGTTTGGCTTGGCTGCTGATGATTGAGCCAGGGGCCTGCGCGCGGGCGCGCAGTCCCTGGCTGACTGGTTTCTGAGACTTGTAGCTCTCTTTTGTGGTCGAGGGAGTGTTGGTTGTCCTTTTAAAGACTTTGGTAGGCTCCAGGCTGCGTTAGAAAATAAGTTTAGGGTTGAGCGCTGATTGGTTCTAAAATATCACGTGGTATTCTTACTACTACGTCCGCACTTTTGGAAGACTAAGGACTTGGCGCTGCTGCTGCTAGCTTTTGACTTTGAAGGGATTAATGCTAGTTGCGGCAAATTGCGCGCGTAAATTAATTTTAAGCAGCACATGTGTGATTTTATATTCTTTGTGTATGTGTGTGTTGAAAATAAAATAAGCAGTGGCACAATGGCGTTAATTCTGAATGTTGTCTCGATATCCCTCAAAAAATTAATTTTGGTTTTATCATAAATATTTTAGATGTTTTCATATCATACTTTCATTTCTTTTTCAATTAAATCTTCTAGATCATACTACTTACTGGTACATTTCATCATGAAATTACATTGGAAATTTACCCTCCATTTTCTGACAACTATAGAAAAAAAGATAAAAAATAATTTGACAACTAACATGTTTCCAATAAATATTATTACATACATGCCAAATTGTCAGATTATTTTGAAAAACTAGAAATAACTATTAGTGACTGATTTATTAGAAGTTGCTTTGACTAAATTAAAATCTCAGGGGAAAAATTAATGCTTCACTGAGGTTCTATTTTTTGTACTAATATCCAAAGTAGTTTAATTTTTTTTTTTCAGTGTTTGATCTGAAATATATTCCACTAACTTCATTCTAATTGTTTGCTTATGTGATCAGAAGGTTTTTTGTGTTTTTTTTTTTTTAATTTTTCAACTACCGTTGATTTTCCATGGGTTCTGCCAGTGCTAATAAATTATTAAATGATGTTCGTCTTTCCCAGAAAACCTTTAAAATCAGACATTAAGAGATTTGCATTTATCTCCCCTTTTTAACTTTTTGTTGCATTTTAAAAAAATATTGATAAATTTTCAAAAAGTAACGTAAAATAATAAAAAATAATGAGAAAATAAGTTTAACTTAACGAAACTAAATATTATATTTACTTGGAGAGCACCAACCCAAGTTTGGCACAAGGCCATTTTTACGTGCTCTTACCTGGGCTTTTAGATTTGGTGTTACCCTTCACCTAGATGAGCTGCTCTCCCAAGCTAACGAGCCCCATATGCCCGAGGCAGCTAAAGGTGAATGTAATGGTTTTGACTGGGATAAAACTCGCATTATATGATTTCATAGCCCAAGATTTTACCAATGCTCCACCAACGCTGCCCAAAACAAAACTAAATATATCCGTTAAAATAAGATGATTTTATTTATCAAATAGTTTCAGACGAAAAAAAAAAAAAAAATTCTAATA
The DNA here is from genome assembly GCA_034780655.1 of Idiosepius hallami. NCBI lineage: Eukaryota > Metazoa > Mollusca > Cephalopoda > Idiosepiidae > Idiosepius > Idiosepius hallami. Next base: position 13,153 of record JAUZSX010313959.1, on the reverse strand, counting down.
GCTGAAATAAAAATTATTAAAAGTGGTTTTACAGAAAGTGGATGTGTGTAACTGAACAAGAATTGGTTTGAAAATATATATCAGTTGAAGGCTTCAGTATGTTAAGCGGAGGAAATTTGCCTTTTTTAGGGTATAGAAAAACACAAAAAATAAGAATATCAATTAAAATAATTCTCAGGAAAAATACTACTCAAATACAAACTTTTGAAGAAATAAACATCTTTTTATTTCGGTTTAAAATCCACTGTTTTGCTTGTGTGTGTGTCATTACACATTTTTAGGGTGGTAGTCAAAAGTGCTTTCTTGTCAATCTGTGCGTGTATAGGGTTGGATGACACCTCCTCCCCTGGCGTCCCGGCCTAATGTCAGTTTACTATTGTTTGCCCAGAACTGACTTTCCGGGGAATGACTGACTGCTCAAATACCTCCGTTTATATTTCATTCATGGGGTAGTTACTAGTTGGGACTGTCCGCAAGGAGTGTCTTCGAATCCCTTGTTTGTGACATGAAAGGTTACATGTGACATCTTAGGACCATCTCTGGTTCTGGAACCTCACACCGTTTGCTACACAAAGTCTTCCGTACCTTTACCGATTGGTCATTTAATGCCGAAAAATGCTCCACCTGGCATTAATGTGTAACATAGGGGCCACAAGGCACATTATACAACGGGGCTGCTAAGTGGCTAAGCACGGCACTGCACCTTATCTAATTAGATTTTTAAAAATTGAAGAGATTTTGATTAATAAAAATTTCAAACTAAAACAGAATAGTTCTTTGAGATGTGTCTTCTTAAGGAAGGTCAATTAAAAAACTTATTGAAAAATGAAAGATTTAAATCCACTTTTACTTTAATTAAAAAAGAAATTGGTTATTCAATAACATTTGCATCTAATTGAAAAAAGCATTCACATGTAAGACTACGACGATGATGATTGTTGTTAATGCTCACGACAGACGGTCGTTCTTGGCTGGCAGAGATCGAACTGGAAATCTGAAAAGAGCTACTTCCAATTTAGATGTTGTTCTGAGCCCTGCCGGACTCCAGGAGAGGGGCTTCTCCCTGCTGTCCTTCTCCATGTTGGTCTCCAAAGTTTTTATCTGGAATCAACATGATTTACAACACAAAGACGTACATTTTCGGTTAACCATTTTATTAGCCAAGTGGACGTCTGTAATTTTTGTCCCGCTCTGAAATCTAACGTGGCAGTTTTTGTTTTTATAATTGGTGTGATGTCAATAGCAGGAACATCTGAATATTGATGACATCGACCGATCATGCCATGCCCGTATTGCTAAACACAACTGGAAATGATTTTTGCATTTAACATAATTTCAGATACATTTTTCTAGTGTGTCATGGTGGTTGTTCAGAAGCATGTTCATCAAATTATTATTTTATTGAACTAAAATTGAAAGTAATTGAAAAAAATAATGAAGCCATCAAATATAATTTTTTTCAATTTATATTAGCAAAAACCGAAAGAAATTATCTTTTTGGGTTGGGGTTAGGATGAGAATTGGTTTTGATTTTTGTAGCAAATCATTTTAATTAAGTAAGGCGGGGAATCATTTGTTTTGGAAATGGTTAGCAGATTCTTTTAAAGCACCAAAATCTACAAGAAAAATATTTTTCTCCTCTAAGTTTACACTTTAAGTAAAGATTTACCAAAATTTTCTTTGATTAAAAAAAAAAAGAAAAAAAAAAGAAATAGTTAGAAAAAAAGAAGATAGTTCTCAGATTTGATCACTTTTTTTTTTAGCCATATTTGATCAAAATGGTAGGTGATATTTATTTCTACTTAAGTACGAAAAAAAGTATTTTCAGTTGCATATAATATTTTCAAAAAGGTGCAAATATTTGCAAATATAAAATAACATTTATTTATATCAATCAAACCATTTCTAAAAATGAATATAGAATCATAAGGGTGATATTTCTTGTTGCCTATTTTCTCATGTCTCAAAGCATGATGGTCGTATTAAAGGAAATAAAAACCGTTAGACAAAATTTCATGCTCTTTTGATTCCTAATTTTATAATAGAGAAAATAATTTTTCTATTTTCTTGACTTTATTTAACTTAAAATTGATTTTGCTTGAGATTTTCATGTGATTTTTGTTGCCTGGAATTGTTTAAATCTGACTGAATGACTCGACTGATTCTGTCTTGTCCATTTTTCATTATTGTCTTCTTTTGATTTATTGCTTTGATTCTTTACTCTCTATTCAATAAATGCCATGAATATTTTGTTTTCTTTTTCTCTGTTTCTTTCTATTTTTATGGAACAAAGGTTTTGGGTTGCTTTCTTTCCTTTTTTTTTGTTGTTGTTATTATTAATGAGAGCTGCTGAGAAGCTAAGTCCTACTGCTCAGTTGAGCTAAACTAACATGTGACACATTATTATTATTATTCCCAATTTTACTTGACTTCTTCTTCCTTCTTTTCAAATTCCTTACTTTTTTTCTTTCTAATTTCTTAAATAAATGTAGGTTTCGGCAGCAAAAATTTTAAAAACATCTATAATTCAATTTTGCCTACTTATCTTAAGGTACACATGAATACAAGAATAAGAAAACAAATGATTTTTTAACATGCAAAAATCTGATTCAAACAAATTGACATCAAAATATAGGAACTTTGAAACCAACTGACAAATGAGTAAAAATCTCACAAAAGATGCTTTTAATAAAATAGTAAAAAAAAAGAAGTACAATTACTTTTTATTCAATCTGACATTTATTTTTGAGTTGTGAAAATTGAACATTGCTTTATTTATGAAAATAAAATGTTATTGATTGGCAATTTTTAAAGCATCATAGAATAAGATGGAATTAATTGAAACTAATTTTAAATAGTCAGTCTATGTATATAATATGTATATAATATTTATTATGCCTAATTTTTTTTCAAAGAGTTCCAGATTCAACTTGCTTCAATACAAGAGGATAAAAATGCTGAATTATTCAATATTGATGGCGGAAATAGAGTATGAGGTCTCATACAAGTATAAATTGTATATCTCAAAAACTATTATAGGTACAAATTTGCTTTTGAAATTTTGCATCCTTAATGAATACCTATTGTAGAATGTTATATTCAATTTTCAACTTTGTACACATTGTAGTTATTAAAAAAATCAAGAAAATGTAATGATTTTTTGTAGTTTTCCACTGTTAGTCTATCCTGGTGATGCATAAATAAACCTATATGTTCAATATAATTTTAACTTAATAAAAACCAGAAGCTGCACATTATCAAAAATACAGTTCTTGGTACAATTGGTATTTTCTTGTGATTTTGTTAAATTCTTTACTAGGAACTGAGCACATTCTTCCAATAGATAGAGGTGGTTTTTCAAAGCCCTAATTATGCACATAGAGAGCAGAAACTGCCCCTACTTCTGAAATTGCCCATTAGATTTGGAACCACTTAACCCAAGCAACTTGACCTGTTCCTGTTCAGATTTACAATCAAGTCATATTAAAGTCTTGTTTCTAACCTGATGATAAATGTTGATGAAATTAAATGTAAATTAGGTATCAACCCAGTTTTTTTTTCTTCATACTTAAAGTAGAAAATTAAATTTTTTTTGCGGAAAAAAAGGTCTTACGTTTCCATTGAAATTAAAAGTATCCTTAAATTTCTTAAAATTAAAAAATATCTCATTAAAAACTTAATTTCTAACAATTTTTTTAAATGATTTCTATAAAGAAAAAGAAAAAAAAAGATTCTGCAAATAATCCATTTATATCTTTAAACTTTAAATACATTATAACATGTAGGTGCAAAAGTCAACAGGGAATAAATAATTTTTTTCTTTATGATGATGATGATGATAATGATGATTGCATAGCTTCAACTTATTAAAAAAATAATCCTGTTGAATTTTGTTCTGCGCAAAAAGACCAAGAAACAGACAGGCATGTCAAAGACACCATTAAATAAGAAATTAAATAAACTTTGATATAATGTTGCATTTCACTAGCTTATTTTTAATATTTAATTCACTAATTTTTGGCAATTGTTATATCAAAATAAAGTCCATTCTTTGCTGAATTTGCAACTGTTTTTAGGTTTTTTCTCTGTTGTTTGGCGTTTTTGCATGAGCGTCTTAAAAGGGAGATATATATTTCGTAAAAAATGTAAAAATGGCGATCAAGCATTGCTGGATCGCCATTTTAAAAAAAATTTGATGTGTACTGCTGGAGTCTGGACTCTTGCAGTACACGGGAAATTTTTTTTTCGACCGTGATGTCATTAAAAATTATCGCTAAATTAGAATTTTTATTCCACAAATAAAAAAACATACACCATTTTCAAAAGGAGAAAGTTTATTCTTTAATTCTATGTGTTATCTTAAAGCAAATTTAAATGAGATACAAGCTGGTGGTGAAAAAGGCAAAAATTTAGTCATTTTAAAAAAGTTCACTCAAATTTCTGACTGCTACCTTACCAAATTAATGTTTTTTTACATACCTTCCTCCCTTGCAAAGCAAAAAGCAGTGGTTTTGAGCTCACTCAGCACAAGATTTTTTTTTTTAATTACCAAAAAATAAAAAATAAATCTTTTTCATGATTTGCAGCAGCAATGATGATGCATTTAACTGGTTTTCCTAAACCATATTTGGACTAAAGACTAGACAAAAAAAAATTATTCTTAAATTATTATTATGTTTCTTTTAAAAGATATTTAATTCAAAGCCAGAATTCATTTGAGACTAATTTATTTGTAGAAAATAATTTTTAGTCTTAAGAAACAACACATAAAGAAATATTTATTATTGGTTTAGTTTTATGAGATAAAACATTACAATGAATGCAGTGAGGATAAATAATTAGGCTTATGAAGAAGGAGGAGGATGACTATAAGACTAGGGGAGGAGTTCTTTCTTTAACTCTAATACACAAAGAGAGACAGATTTTCATTGATAAGGTCAGGCCGGGTCATGCACGACCATTGAGTGAGCTCTTCTGCTATATTTAGGGCATGGACTTCATTATTTGCCCTTTCCTCCCTCAATAAATGATTTAATCACATAACAAACCAAGTTTTACAATGACCTACAATTCTCAAGTTCGATCAACTGACAAAGGTTGAAAGGTTCTGAAACATTGTGAAGATAATAACTTTTAAATAACAATTTTACAGATTGTTGTCCTCATCCTTATCATTTTTACTTTCACAATTTTTTGGCCTTCCTCATGTGATCAAACTCTATATCGAATGGCCTAACCATTTTGCAGAGGCCAACACAAAAAGAGGCATTGATGAAAAAAAGTAAACTATGTAGAGATGCATTAAAGTAAAATGATTTTATTTTAGTTATTTCTTGTAAATTTGTATCTCAACTTATTTTTGACAGCTTAGGAAATAAATTTGCAAATGTAACGCATTTATTTATGAGTTATGTCACAAAAGATCAGGAAGTTTTTCAATGGAGGTGTTGATTTAGAAATATTCCACAACCCTCTTCTTCCAAGAATACCTGGAACTGAAAAAAATGAACTAGTGATAGAAAAAGTAAAGTTGAGCAAAGTAGTGATCTTTGAAGAAAGAAGATATCATTTTTAGGGAGGAAATTAGACAAGAGGGCAGGGAGTCCCATTCCCCAATATTGTTATAGTCAAAAGGACACCTTAGATAAAGGGCCATTATCCTAGTCTTTGTTACGTTGTGGGGGTGAGGATATTCACTTCTAGCTCTTTCCCCAAAATTTCTTTATTATGGGAACGATAATGGCTAGCCTTCCATTTCTTTACTACATCCTCAGACCACTCCTCAGGTCCCTGAGCTCTATGGGCGCCCTTCTCTTTGCCTGCTGCCTCATCTAGGGCTTCTGGGTGAGATACACCTTACTAGGATGGGGGAACATACCAATTCTCCATACCTAATTCCCTTGGATACTTAAATTCTGGGCCCTGCTCGTTTGGTCTGTGGCTCAAGTCTGCCTTCTCCCCGGGTTCCATGATATGTCTCAGTGGTCGCTCTGTGTCCCGTTTCCTTACTGATTTGTCTGTTGTAAATGTCTGTATGTATGGTGGGGTGTATGTGGAAGGAAGAATACAACAAAAGATATTTTCTTATTTTTCATGAGACTTGTGTTTTTATTTTGTCTTTCTTATTAACAATTTTGGAAAGAGAGATTTCAACTGCTTGACTGGCCGCTCCTATGGGAAGGGCAAGACCCTAATAGTGTGTCTAATTGTCTTCTCAATGGGCACCCAAGAGACCACTTTTTATTTCCCAAAATGAACTCTCTTTATAATAATTGGTACCCCGATATTTTTTGTTTCTATTTGATTTTAATAATTGTAACTAATTTAACAATTTACATACCAAGTGATATTGAAGAATGTCAGTCCTACATTCTTCTTCTTCTTCGAACCAGCTTGCATTTTCTGTAAACAATGGATGTTCCCAAACCCATTGTTTTTGAACCAGATACTGAATTCTGAGTTACAGGCTCGAATCTTGCCTGCTAAGCCAAATTGAATTCCATGATGATGTTACAGTCTTTACCAAAGTCTTTGAAGTCTTTAGTTGTTGTCACTTTTGTTTCTTATTAGTTTTTGTTTGCTATTCTTCTAAAATAACTAGGACAAAATATAATGTACTAGAATGAGCATTAGAACTAATATACAACTTAAGTATTGCTGCTGTTGCTGCTGCTGCTAGTTTAGATGAGAAGGGAATAATAGTGCATGCAGTGCAGTGCCATTCAGTTTAGTTCAGTTGTTGTGTCAATAAAGAAATGCTTTTTCTTCTTTTTCTTTTCATTTTTCTTTCTCCATCAACCAACAGAGCTAAAAATAGTTTTTGTAACAAAAATCAACACATGCTTTACTATTTGCATTTATAACAGAGAATAATCAATCCTGTAAGAATTTTCTTTCTTTTTTGATGAATCTGGCCTTCCATAGTTTGACAAATATGGCTAATAATCCTATCACCATTTCTTATGATAGTTGGTGGCTTTGTCAAACAAAATTCATTTATTATTTGTCTCATCAGAGATCATTTACACTTGAACAAACACTTATATCATCATCTCACTAATTGCTGTCTTTTCTTGTTGCATTTGTTGTCTTGTTTTTGGTTGCTTTTTTAACCTCAAGTTTTGATTCTTTTCTCTTGTATTTTACTTTATGACTCGCTAGTGCTGCTGCTCTTATGATGCTGGCTGTGCTGTCTGGCTTTTAACCAATAAAAGACACAAGATATCAAATAAATCACCCGGTGCTGCTGCTGCTTACTTTGATTTTTGAAAAAATTAAATACTTTGTTCTACTTTCATGTCTGTTGCCACAAACTGTTGCTAGTTACATGTTAGGTTCCTGTAAACAAACAAATGGTAAAAGTAGTTTACAACACCAATTTGATATTTTGTTCACCAACTCTTGCCAACTCAAAAGTACCTCAAGTGTTGCTTTTTTGGTTTTATTTATTCCAGCTAATTTTGAATAAAAACCACATTTAAAAACAGAAATAATTTTCATGTTATTATGACTTTTATATTTACTTTTAATCTTCAATGGTTGCTGCCATTTTTATTGTTTTGGCTACAAGTAACCTCAAGCCTAACGCTCTAAAACCTAACCCTCTGAAGCCTAAACCTAACCCTCTGAAGCCTAATCCTAACTCTCTCAAGCCTAATCCTAAACCCTAACCCTCTGAAGCCTAACCCTGACCCTCTAAAGCTTAACCCTGACCCTCTAAACCCTAACTCTAACCCTTCGAAGCCCAACCCTGACCCTCTCAAGCCTAACCCTGACCCTCTAAAGCCTAACCCTAACCCTCCCAAGCCCAACCCTGACCCTCTCAAGCCTAACCCTGACCCTCTAAAGCCTAACCCTAACCCTCTAAAGCTTAACCCTGACCCTCTAAAGTCTAACCCTAACCCTCTAAAGCCTAACCCTGACCCTCTAACCCCAACCCTAACCCTCTAAAGCCCAACCCTAATCCAAATGCGACTAAAAATCATATTTGAAACATGAGTGTTAAGTTGGAAAAGTTATTACACACACAAACACAACAATTCTTTGTGTTGTTGTTGTTGAGCAGATAGACCTCTCCCCTCACCCATTCAGACTTAGATCAGTCTTCCTGTTGTTACAGAGTTTTTCTCAATCTCAGACTATCCTGAGACTCTCAGTCGTCACTCCGGGGGGGTAATTCTGAGGACATTAGCTTGTGGTCGGTCTTCGTGAGGGAAGGTATTTCTGTTTGAATACTGAATACATTTGACTAATCAGACCACAAACCGCTGACCAGCCTTGTACAGTAACTGATATTCCTAATTGGTCACCCATCTTAGTACTGAACAGACTCTACATTGCTTAATTTTTGTTATCTAGCGGGAACAGGTGTCTCCAACATGACTTGACTCTACTGTTACTATTGTTGCTGTCATAATATTTAAAATTATTGTTGGTTGTTCTCAATTTTGCATTCAAAAATAATAATGTCCTGCTTTCATCCTTACCAACTGAATTTAGGCTTTTTTTTCCTCTGATCTTTATATATCTTTCATTAAAAATACAATATTGGTACCAATAATAAAGAAAACAAGATCAGTAAATAACAATAACAATAACAAAGAGTGAAATAGTAGTAGTAATAACAGTAATACAATAGTACAATTGAAAAACTAAAAAACATTAAGTTTATAAATGACCAAAATCCACTTATGATGTCACTTAGACACATAGCGCAACGGGTAAAAGCGTTGGAGTTTCTACACTTCAAAAGTGAGCATCAGCTGAAGGTTAAGGTTTCAATCCCAACCAAAGGCAATAATCACGAAAATACAATAAAAAAATCGTTGTATAGCGTTGTTTTCAGCTTTGTAACAGAAAATCACAAAAACAAGGCCTTTTTAACAAAAAAATTGTTGTATAACGTTGTTTTCAGGTTTTGAACTAAAAAATCACGTTATTTTCATGTTTTGAACTAAAGATCGCGAGAACAAGGCATTAATCACGAAAAAATATTATTCATAGATAATATGTGTATATGTTTGCATTTTATAGATTTCATAAAATTGAATTTTTCTTTTTTTTTTAGAAATTAATAAAAACCACTCAGCTGTGTTTGGATTGCATATTTTATTTTTAATCTAGAACTTTTTTACAGACTGCTTCAATTTCATCTTTTATTTAAAGATGTATTATTAAACAAAAATATTTCTTCGTACTTTGAATAGATAAAGATTAGTGTTAATCTAAATAAGAGAGAATAAAAAGAGGTTAATTTTAGTTTAGAACAAAAAACAAAATTCATTAAACTTGATTTTTTAATGTTCTTTGCCAATTTTTACTTTTGCACTTGTTGTATTTGGAGGGGGAGCTTCTATTTTATTGATAGAATGTTGGTGAATAACCTTATTTGGTTGATCTGTTTTTTGTCTTGAGTTAAATCACAAGATGGATAGAAGGAGGAACATTTAACTTTATTTAGCTCTGTATAATGGTTACTGTAAATATGTCATACTTGTACCTTTTAGTAAATTCCCAAAATATCTGGCCTTGTGTTGCAGCCAGGTGATGCTTGCAGTGAGGGTGAATTTATATATCATACTACTTGGTCCATTTGATAAAAGTGAGAGCAACTCTTCAGACTGCTTCATAGACCATAACTTCAGTTCTCAAACCCTCCCACCCTTTAACTATTGGACACACTGGTGAGCAATTTGTGGGCTTACAATTAACTTCCATACTGAATAGATATGCTTTTTACCTTTAAGTTGAATTGTGTGGGTAGGGGCTATAGAGCGAATGTTGTGGGGGAGCCGAAATGTTCCTTAGCATGTCACTGGTTTTAGGAATATTTTGGATGATTATTCCATTCATTAAAGTTTTTGATAGTTTTTTTATTTTTTTTAATCTCTGAGATTAGGTATGATAAATTGTTAAAAGCATTATTTGGACTATTGTCCTCGTCATAATTGTTATTTCACAACATTTCAACCAAACTATTATAAATTGATTGATATTGTTTTTAGATCTGTTTTATTTTTTGTTTTATATTATAAGCTTTGGTTATTTTTTTGTAATATTAATATTTAAAAATAAATTGGTTAATAAAAACTCCCTACATGACTTTAAATAATTGCAAATGGTTGATAATTCATTAAACGCAAGAAAATCTAATCAAATTAATAATCGTATTTTCAACTTAAAAAAAAAATGTCAAATAAAAAACCAGTTTTTTTTATGTTTTTTTTTTTATTTTGTCAGTGTAAATTATTTATTTTATTTCTTTTTTTTTTTCAAATTTCTGATGAAACAAAAATGGATGTTTTTCCCCCTTTTTTCCTTTTCAGGTGGTGGATGATGTGTCTGTGTATTTCTGAGGTGAGACGATATTTCTAGTCTCTCTTTTGCACATTCACCAATGTTTGTAAAAAAATGTTGTGTTGTCGCCCTTTTTGATGTACATGTGAAATGTTGTTGTCTAAACTGAAAGAAAAATAATATGTGAATGAATTGCAAAAATTTAAAATAGACTTAAAATATTGTCATAAAAGTTTGTTTTTTTTTTAAATAATTTAACAATGAAAATCTAGTTTTCATAAAAGAACTTTTGATTTTTCTCTCAAGTCTTTTTAGCTTTCTTTTCCTCTTTTTTTTTTTAATAATTCATCACATGTAAACAATGGATTGATTAATATTTGGTGTTTTTTTGTTTCAAAGTTTGTACAATTCTACACATTTCAATCTTGTTTTAATAGATTCCCTAGACCAGGGGTGGGCAATTATTTTGGCTAAAGGGCCACATAATTGGGATAAAGGCAGTGGAGGGCCACATTAATAACATCTCTTAATAAACATTTTGGTTAGAGGGCCACATAATTGGGATAAAGGCAGTGGAGGGCCACATTAATAACATCTGTTAATAAACATGAAGTTTGAAAAATTTAATAAAAGTATTAAATTTAATGAAATTTTTTTAAAAATTCAAACAATTGAGTTACCATAGTTTTATTCTGAAAAGTAGACTAATTTTATCATTCAATGGGACAAATGCGTACTTGTGTAGAGATTGGCTAACACACAACATGTCATTTTGTTCAAACTAATAAAAAGGGTCGCAGGTTGTCTAGGCCTGAGATAGACTATGGCTTTTAATTCCTTGTGGAACATAGCCATAACGATATTTAACCCTTTCGACCCTAATGGGCCGATATACCGGCCTTAGTAACCAAAGGCAAAAAAGACACACTGAAATTTCCACCCTAATATAGTTCTTTATTAGAACAGCTCTGAGTGACTACTTGGTAATATTGCTAAGTCAGTGTCCAAAGATAGAGGTTAAGATATCGTTGTATATATGCCTTCTCTTGCCTTAAGTCGCCAGGGCCGATTTATAACGGTTGTTTAGGGTTTAAAGAGTTAAAGATATCAGCAGAGCATTGATTGGTTTCTTAATAGACATTCTTCCATGAAACATCCATTCAGACAGTTAAACAACAGTTCTTAACATTAGAGTTGCCCAGAAATCTAGATTGAATAATAAAGGAAGATACTTGAAATCTTACCACAACCTGTTTAGACTTGCACACAAGATTCAAAAGATGAAGACAATAATCTAAAAAAAAAAATCTTTTTTTAGATTTCTAATAAGTCATTTTTATTTCAAATTCTTAACTTCATACCGAACCGTGCTTTGGGCCCCTGCAGACCCGCAATTGTGGGAGGGCCACAAGTTCCCTAGGGGCCGCAAGGTTCCTTGGCTTCACAGATCTTTAGCAATTCAAAACATTATCAAATTAATTAATTATTAGAATTGAATAGAAAATAATTACACCTATCAATCCATCTCTCTTTCTATCTATCTCTCTACTAGTATATATGGTCTTTGATTGAAGGTTTTAGTACGTTAGGGCGCAACTTGCACTTGATATAAACCTGCAGGGAAGTTGGAGCATTGGTAAAAGCTCGGGCTCTGGAATCGTTGTGAGTTCAAATCCCAGTCAAAAAATCATTGCATTTACCTTAAGAATGGCCTTGTGCCAAACTTGGTTGGTGCTGCTCACCAAGTAAATATAATAAACCTGCAATATTCAGATGAAAAACTATCGTGCACACTTAACCAAACAAATGTACAATACAATCAGTGCAATCTGACTTGGTGAAAAAAATTGATGTCAATAAAAGACGACATTGTGCCATGGAACGTTGCAAGAATATTGGAAAATGTTTTAAATGTGTAGAAATGCCCAGGGATATAATGTGCTCATAAAATTGGGTTGGTGCTCAACCAAATAGATATATCATTCTGGAATAAAAATTATTCTTTAATTAATTGGAAATTGGAAAAGTCTATCTTCCAACTTTATTCTTGTTTAAGTGAAATCCAATTTGGTTCATTTAATGAAGGGTTGGAATTTTATCTCATTTATATATATATATATATATATATATATATATGATAGAAAAATGGGAAAATAAATCCCGATGATATGTGATATAAAATTATTAAAAAAAAAAAAAAAACAAGAATGAATATTAGTGCCAACGCGTTTTGGATGTTTTTCCTTCTTCAGGGCGCATTTATTATTATTACTATTGTTATTATTATTTTTTCTATTAGGTCTTGTCAGGAACAAGGTATTTTCGATGTTATAACAACATATCAATTATTTTTTAAAAAAGAAAATTTCAAAGAGATACAAAAAAATGCATTTTTATAAACGGACATAAGATGATGACGTCATAACATATAAAATTCTATTTCTTAAGTTAAAATCTAAATTTTAAGGAAATGATTTTACTTTCTTATTATTCTACCATATATATATATCTTACGCTCAATGTTAATAATTGCCTAATGAGTACATTAGGCAGCAGAAATTGCCTAATGTGTACTTTAATGCCATTATCGCTGAACTTTCCACACTCAGGTCCGAGTTGAAGTTATTGACTGGATGTCCCCGTCATTATCAAAGTCAGGGTGCGGTTGAAGGCTAATTGGTGTTATTCAGGACAAACTTGCCATCTGGACGCAGGAAAATAATAGTAAAAAATGGTCAGTGGGCCTCAAGTTTGTTCAGTGGCAAATCAACATTAGCCGACGTGAAACCACCAGACATTGTCCATTTAAAGTAACGTTTGGCCAAGAACCCAAAGTTGGAGTAGGATTATCTGTCCT
>JAUZSX010313948.1:0-12085 GCA_034780655.1 Idiosepius hallami | reverse complement strand
TATATAAAGCCCGGGTAAGAGCACGTAAAAATGGCCTTGTGCCAAACTTGGGGGTGCTCATCAAGTAAATATCATACTTTGATTCTCACATCACTGCTATCATCCTGAAATCGACGAAGCCATTAACTGAATATGCCCAAATCCACAGCTTCGGATTCTTAGACGTCCAACAGGCACTGGTTCACTTTTTTCAGCTTGAAGGAGTTCAATGACGCATCTCTGCTTCTGATGCATCCACACTACAATGTTTCCTTTCTTAGAGTCTCACATCGTCAGTATCTATAACAGAGAAATTAAACTTACGGGTTATAGATGCGCATGATCAACCATCAAAACAACGCAATTTGCAATTATATATCATTCATATGAGCGTAATAAAAATATATGAGATTTGTTTGTGACAACTCTTGTACAGATGAAATTAAAACTATTTTTGCTTGAAAAGTATGTAGTATTTCGTGCTTTATTCATCGTGCCCTCCTTAACGCTTAATTGGTCATATGAAACCTCACTGTAAAAGCTTATTATGTAAGCAAGATCCAATGTTACAAATTGTTTCAAAAATGTATTTACAAATCAAAATATCAGTGGCATATATCATCTAGGATATATATTGTGTGATAGACAAAGAGATTATTATTGTTTAATCGTATCCCTGTAATGTATTTGTTTGGTATTAGTTATCTGAAATTCTAAAAGATAAGCGACTGAAAAACATTATTTATTCTGAACGTCTGTCTCAACAAAATGTTCATTCGTTCGCTCAGCTGTAAATTATTTTTTTCATATTCAAAAAGATAACTAAAAAAATGTCTGAAAATGGTAGAAAAATACAAATGCCTTAAAAAATTCTCAGACTGTAAAATTATTTCGCTTTTATAAGGAAAGTAAGTATGTATAAATTTGGTTTTGGGTAAGTTATTTTAGACTTTTTCCCTTTACAAAAATAAAAATGTCTGAAAATCTAAACTGAAACGTTTATTAATAACACATCTGCCAAAATTTTCATTACTTTTTATTCCCACTATGACAAAACAAAAACTATTGAACTGTCCTTACATTGCTGCTATGTCAGTTCCAAATTTTACCTCTAGAAGTGAGTTGACATAATCCAAGGGGGATAACTCTCAAAACAATTGGTAAATATTTATACCTTTAGAACTACTAAAAATAACTCAATTTTATGCCAAAATAAAACCAATTCACACGTTCAAAATACCCTTTGATATCTGGCGGCTATCGATTTTGTTAAAAATAAAATAAATTCATTTAATGTACTAGGATAGGAAGGAGAATTAACGAACCTCATCAACGTAGAAATTTAAATATGTTGCAGATTGTTTATTAAGCTTGCGTTCACGTTTAATGCCTTATTTTTTAATGCCTACAAGTTGATTTGAAATAAAACGAGTTAAATTTATTATCCCGAGATAATCATCTATGAATTGTATTAATTCAAAAAATATATTATAAACTCACGCTCATCTAATTCAATGGATTAAATTCATACAAACACATAAATTCATTTATATCCTTTACATGCCATTGACTGTGTGAAGTCCTAGTTGAATTTGACTATTATAATTTTTTATTAAATTGTTGTTAATATATACATGTCCAAACATTGTTCTGTAGAGATAATTATTCTAATATGATTGCGTAAAATCATAGAAAGTTACGGGTTTCATTCCAAAAGTAATACCTTCTATATTTTTTATTACAAATAAATCGATCAGAGAGGATTGAAAATATTATTGTTATGGTTACCGAATTTATGCATTCATAACATAAATGTTTAATATTTCTATTGCAGTCATTTATCGTGTGAAACAATAAGAAATCACCCTATTTCATGGGTGGGCGTCAAAAGTAGAGTCATGGAATTTCTCCATGCAGAAAAATTGTACCGATCAAAATGTAACGGTGCCTATTGAACATTTACGAAGCCAAAGCTGGTTGATAGGTTCGTTGACTTCCCAAGAGGTGACAGAATGCACCAGACGTGAAAATGGACCCTCTCGTACATCGCTGGAAAATGTGAATTTAGAATGGTGGTAACCGGAGAAAATATAATTTTGGATTCCAAAAGGTCGCTCATTTTATTGGTACCACTCCTCTTTTATTATTTCTAAAACTTGAAAATATAACTTTAAAAAATAAGTAGCATTATCTATGGAACGACCCTCATACATTTTTATGCTTAAATTTTAAACACAGGAAATAAAAACTGCTTATAATTGTTTTCTAACAGGCTAATTTATTCATGAAAATATAAAGCTTATCGGTAAAATATGTAGTTTTTCTTATATTTTTGCAAATATCTTTGCATAATGGGATAATCTTTTTTGGGTGTGATCTGAAAATGAATAAATTAAAGCATTGAACATTTCACTGGTGTTGTTGGCATTTGAATGCAATTAGATTCTTTACATTTCTGGAAAGGAAGAGTTCCGTGCTCCAAGCATAAAAGATAACGAGTTTCCTCTTTCTTTATAGATTTGTCATTATGTCTACTATACAGAGAGAGAAAAAAAGCGAGGGAGGGAGAGAGTGAGAGAGGGAAAGTGAAGAAGAAAGGAAGATAGATATTTAGAGAAAGAGAAGAAGGAAGCTTAATAAAAATTCTAATAGGAAAACATCTCTTTTTTTTGGCTGTATATAATTTTTTTTTTCTAATAGCATACGTAATTTTACAAGTATATAAGCCTTTGGGTTCATTTTTTTCTTTTTCTCGCGTTAATTTGTGAACACTCAATCGCAAAACAAAATTTTAAATCCTAATTAACTTAAAATTTGCCCTGAATTATTTGAATTTTAGTTTTTTCATCAATTTGGTAATTAGTGATTTAAAATTGAAAAAATATAGTTTTGTTTTAAACGAATTATAAAGAATCGTAGCATATTTATTCTATGATGTGCAAATGTATAAATATACAATATTATATATATATTCAATTTTATGAATTTTATTTAATTAAAAGTTTTACAGTCATATACTTTATCGATTTATACCCTTCTAGAATTTTGTGAAGAACAACATTTACATAAATTCAAATACATTTTGTTAAAAAAAAAAAAGATTAAATACATTTTCATTTAAAAAACAGTTTTACGTTCAATATCAAAAGTGTTAATTGAAATGGGTTGTTTGATAGATTATCTCATAACATTCTAGATTGTATTTAATACTGCCAAAAACCTTACGTTTCATCTGAGTTTCCTAGAAAGTAAAGCAGGTCAATATCTACAGAATTGTGTATCATATTTCACACTACACATCTAAGTCATATATTTTTCATCGATAAAATAAATTTTATATATAGAATCCAGTCGGCAAATGTCATTATGGAAATCTTATCTACTTTTCTTTTATTTTCCAATTAAAATATTCCAATATTTCTTTTTCTGGGCCTCGAGGGAAATCTTACACCAGCAGGTCGTGATGTATTTTTCATACAGAGAATCGCTCTATTTCGGTGCATCATTCACTCTCCCTTTCTTTCCTCTCATTTGATTTTCAATATCACACACACATACATAGTGCTGCACACTGACACATAGTGCCGCAAACACACACACACACACACACACAGTGTCTCTCACACACATAGATTTGCACACAAATACATATACACATAAGAGTGACACATATACATTTTTTCATTTCTTTTATTGATTTTAATTTCATACATGCACATTTCGTTTTTCTCCCTCTTTTTAAAACACGGTAAAGGGTTTTTATTTTTTTTAGTTTTACATTCTTCTCTTGCTTAAACAGAATGAACAAAATGTCTAGCTTTTATTTCTCTATCTCCCCCTCTTATATCTCTCTATATAGCTTTCTATCTATCTCTCTATCCATCTATTTATCTATCTTTTATCTATCTATCTATCTATCTATCTATTTATCCTTATATCTATATATTTCTCTATCTATCTATCTATCTATCTATCTTTCTATCTTTCTATTTATCTATCTATCTATCTATCTATTCATCCTTCTATCTATCTATCTATCTATCTATCCACCCATTTATCTATCTATCTATCTATCTATCCATCCATCCATCCATCCTTCTATCTATCTATCTATCTATCTATCTATCTATCTATATTTATAGTTCCTTACCTTTTAATCTCATTTTACCTATTAATCTTTCTATACGTCTTAATCTCTATCTATCTCTTTATCTCTGTCTACCTATTAATCTTACTACACCTAATAATCTCAATCTACCTCTTAATGTTTCTCTACGGACAAGTCACATTCGAAACACCGGTTCCTGTTAGATCACCGAAGTTAAGCAACGTCAGGCCTGGTTACTAGTTAGAGGGGTGACTCTTTAAAAATACTAGATACTTTACTAGGTCAAGTAACAAACCTGTATGTGATGCCCCTGGAATAAGTTGTTACTCTAGGCAAGTCACTGTGTGATAAGATATTATATTCATATTTACACGATGCCATATTTTACGTGCTCTTACCCGGGCTTTTTATATTCGGTGTTACCCTTCCCCTAGATAAGCTGCTCTCCCGAGTTAACGAGCCCCATCTGCCCGAGGCAGCTAAAGTGAATACAATAGATTTGACTTGGTTTTGAACTCACGTGATACAATTCCAGAGACCGAGCTTTTACCAATGCTCCACCGGCGCTGTGTGATAAGATATGACGATGTCTGTCTCTCTATCTCTTAACCTCTCTCTAGTTTTTTTTTTTTTTTTATTTCTCTTTGCCTATTCATCTAACCCGAACTGTTAATGTCTTTTTACTTCTTAATTTCATTCTATCTATTAATATCAATCTACCTCTTAACCTGTCTTTATCACAACCTCAAAATCTCTCTCTATCTCTGAGGATTAGGGTCTCACTCTGGCCCTCATCGAATCCTGTCCTCTTCTCTCTTTCTCCCTTTCTATCTTCTTTTATCTATCCCTCTCTTTCCCCCTCTCTCTCCCCCTTCGTCCTCCCTCTCACTCGCTCTCTCTCTTTCCCTCCTTCGCCCTCTCTCTCTCCCTCTCTCTCTTTCCCTCCTTCGCCCTCTCCCTCTCTCTACCTCTTTGGCCCTCTCTCTCACCCTCGCTCTCTCTCTCTCCCTCCTTCACCCCTGTCTCCCCTCTCTCTCCCCTTCACCCTCTCTCTCCTTCACCCTGTCTCTCCTTCACCTCCCCCTCTCTCTCTCTCTCTGTCTTTCTGTCTCTCTGTCTGTCTCTGTCTCTCTCTCCCCCTCTATCTTTTTCTCCTTCGCCCTTCTCTCTCTCTCTCTCTCTCTCTATCTATCTCTCTCTCTGAGCCAGCTCCAATAATAGAGTTATTTCAATAAGCAATATTGACATTTCACTTTTGTCGCTTTTGGGCGAATTCATTTTTATGCATTGTATTTTCCAAAATCAATGACTAGTGCAAGCGTAAACGTGGTCGGTGTATTTAATTCAGTTAGACGACCGTTGGCCTTTATAAAAGCACTCATTTTAATATGGTTCAGATCAAATAAAATTTGCTGAAAGGTAAAATACCACTTAATATTCTGGTGTGAAATCAACATATGTATGCCTTAACATGGCATCTGAAATATGATTTTTATCCATATATCCATCTGCAACAATCCATATCTCAAGTACACACACACACACACACACACACACACACACACATATTTAGCACCTCTTCGAAAAACATGCATTTTTGTTCACATTCAGCCCTAAATATGGACTCCGTCGGATCTGAAAGAGCTAGGGTACGACAGGATCATGTGAGGTTAATAAAAACTTTACACCAGACACAGAATTAGAAAAATTGAAGGGATCTAGAAATACTCAAGGCGAATACATCTATTAAGTTCAATGAATTTTGTTAAAATATATCAGTGGCGTAGCAACAGTTTTCGCAGCTCTTAAGATTTGCACAACCCTGACAACTGATAATCTGTAATTTGCGCCACCCTAACCACTGATAATCTGTAAAAACAAGAATAAAATTATTCATTTTCATGTAAATACAATCAAGGATCTACATTAAATTCAACTTATTTAATTTTTATTTTCATTGGAAATGAAACTGATATCACAGTTGAAAACTCCGTTTTAAAACAGGAATTTTTAAACACAAAGAACATATTACAACCTTAAAAACTTTTGTTAGCTTTTTAATAATATTGCTTTTATTGTCTATTTTCAACCACTCAAAATGCCACCCCTTGAAATGTGCCACCTGGACCACCCCTCCACCCCTCCCTAGCTAAGCTAGTGTCTGTCCCTCGCTCGTCTGATGATCATACCTAAAATCTATTTGTCTGATGATCACACAAGCGAGAAACTATTAATCGCCAAAGGCTGTTGTCACTGAGCAAAAATCTACACCACATGGAAGATATCATGTTCCACTCTTGACTTTATAAAATGGAATTTTTTTTCAATAAACTGGTAAAAACTTATCTCGTTTTCAATAATATCTAATATTTCATGATTAAAAAATAAAACACCTGCCCCATTGTTCCACACCCTGAATAAACCTTACCTATTTTTTCTGTTTTCCTCTTACAGTATATATTTTTATCTATGTTTATACAGATCATTCTCAGTTCCATGCTTAGACACCTTGCGGCCCAGTCGCAGAAGCGTCTTGCGGTTTCTCTTTCCCTAAAAAATTGTAAGTTGTCTCCCCTTCCTCAACATACTAGAGCCTTCGATCAAAGACCAAATATACATACATATACAAATATATACAGGGTGGGCCATAAGTCGTGCACCAAAGCATGTGAAATAATTACTGATTATAATAAACGTTTTTCATTAAAACCAAACTTAACTAATGAACTGAAAGAAAGACACGTTGTACCAACAGTTCATTTGTTAAGTTAATTATTACCAGTAATTATTTCCCACGCTTTGGTGCGCGACTTATGGCCCACCCTGTATTTACACATTTTTCTTTTCTTTTGTATCTTTGTAAATGAAAAAAGGAAGTTGGTGTTTGGTTTATGAACATTGGACGGACTCATCTGCAGCATCATTTTTCCCAGGCGAGATTCTCTGCACCCAAGTAAAGGATTTAATCTGTCAAAAAAAAATGTTTATCATTAATATTATTATTATTGTTGGTGGCTAGCTTGCAGTTTAGTTTTTGCAGGGTGGCCAACGTGGCTCAGTCGATAAATAGTCGGACTTCGGAATCGTAGTACGCGGGCTCGAATCCAAGTTGTTCCATCTACGTTGATATGCCGACTAATCGCCTGGGGAAAAGTATGAATCCTCATCTTACCTCTAGCTGAAGATTAAATAATGCAACCTGTGTTATTAACCTCTTCGACCCTAAGTGGCCGATATATCAGCCTTAGTAAACAAAGGCAAAAAAGACACACTGACATTTGGACCCTATTATATTTTTTAATAGAACGGCTATCTGAGTGACTACTTGGCAATATTACTAAGTCAGGGTCCAAAGTTAGATGTTGAAATATCGCTTGTTGTGTGTCTTCTTTTGCCTTAAATCGCCAGGGCCAAGGCCGATATATCGTTTTTTTTAAGGTCTAGAGGGTTAAAATAACAGTGTCTATAAAAATGTTTACAAATCAAATCAAAAGTAATGGTTCTCCATATTAAAATGACTTTAAAAGGGTTGATATGCCGTTAAACGCAAAAATAATAGTTTTAGCACCAGGCGGGATTACAAATTTCATTTTTATGAAAACTGAACATATATGTTTATGAACTGAAAGTTTTATCTCTATCTTGCAGATATGGAGAGTGTAAGACTAAGAAAACACACCCTGACATGGACCTGCGTTAGAAGCTTAGACGCGTCAATAAAATCATCTATGCAGAAAAATTGAACCGTTCAACATTTTCCCATTGAATCCATGAATTTTTGAGTCGCGACAGAGATGTGAAGAAAATAATTTCTATAAATTGTCAACTATTTATATCATTGTAGTCTTAATGAGGTAAAACACATTTTAATGCTATCACTTATGTTGAGGGTTTTCGAATGAATTAAAATATTTTAAGAAATTTTAATCTATAAAAATCTGGTATTAATTACAGTTTGCAATGATGATGGTGGTTCTTATTTGTAACACCGAACAGACATCGGACAAGTAAATTAACATTAAATACTCACCTTTCAAACCCCGTGCACTATGTCTTCTTCATAAATTCCAAGAATTAATATTAAAACAACTCCAAGTAAAATACCAAAATTGCCAAACATTAGGAGTTTTTTATTGTTCTTTACTTGACCGGATTTAAGTAGAGGTAACTAAAAAAAAAAAGTTGGATATATATACAAAATAAATTCTAAAATTCCAAGATATTTTAAAAGAAATCCGTTCTAAAACAAAATACATACAAATATTGAAAACAAAAATGTTTGATAAAAAACAAAAAAAATAAACAAACGCATTTATAAAAGCGAAAATCATTAAAATTAACTGAATTAGAAAAAAAAACTAGAACACTAGAGACCCATTGGGTCAAATAGATATTTAATTTTTCTTATTTTAATTTATTGTCAAAACTTTAATTAAAAAAAAATGCCCTCTTTCAGTCTAACTCCGTGCATTTTAAAGTGGTAGAAAAAAAACAGTGACACGTTTTGTGATACACCGAATGTCTTAATTCAATTGGATTACCTATAAAAATTGAAGCTTATTTTGAATTTTGAAGTTATAAAAAAAATTTAAAAATCATTAATAAGAAGGAAAACATTGGAAGTTATTATCTAAAAATTGGAAAGTAAATTCAGATATAATTCTTTTAATTTAATTCAGAATGAAATTATAGAAATATTTAAATCAGAGAGTAAAGTCATAAAAATCTTAAACATATATAAAAAAAAAGCAAATAAATAAATAAATAGATAGATAGATACAAAAACACAATTTATAAAGATTAAATTCATTTAATTCAACCTTTTCCACCCTAAAGGGCCGATATGTCGGCCTTAGTAACCAAAGGCAAAAAAGACACACTGACATTTCGACCCTAATAAGGTTCTCTAATAGAACGGTTCTGAGTGACTATTTGGTAATATTACTAAGTCAGGATCCAAAGGTCGAGGTTGAAATATGGTTGTGTGTGTGTGTGTCTTTTTTGCCTTAAGTCGCCAGGACCGATCTATCGGTTCTTTAGGGATTAATGGGTTAAATAATGACTAAGTTACACTGATGATTATTCTATGAGATCTTAAATAACCATAAATGTATAATAGGTCGTCAAACAAAACCAACCTAAACAGAACATTAACTATTATTAGGATCTAAAATAAAAATGCAACTTACCAGGTCTACGAGGGAAATATAGAGAAACATTCCTGAAGTTATTGCGAATATCCATTGGCGTACAAGAACATTTGTGGCAACGGCTAGACCAACGTATAAACCGATTATCGCAGTGAGTGATGAGAAGAGATTAAAGAAAATGGCACGCTTAAAACCAAGGCCGCATCCAAGTAAAACACTGAAGTCACCTGAAAAGAATGACAACGAAAGCATGATTTGTTTAACGGCATATCAACCATTAGAGGTAATTTAATGCCGGGTTCTGTTTAGGCACTGGCAGTACGTTTGGTTCTTGATAAACATTGGTCAATGATGAAGGTAATTGGGGGCTCTATAAAATAGCAAAGTTTAAATTTTGTTATATAGTGTTATTTCTTTGAAAAATTGTAATATTTTGTGAGGGTCGGTATTGTTGAATAAGTCTTTTAGATCTTTAGATTTGTAGTATTTTGATCGAATTGAATTTGTTTTTAAGGGAGAAAAAGTTTAAATTTTGTTATATAGTCTTATTTCTTTCAAAAATTGACCGTTTTGTCTTTTTATGGCAAATCAACTCTTTTGTAATGTAATTATGAATGCCTTAGGTCATCCATAATTACACATCCTCTGCTTAATAGATAAGATTTGGAATCAGGTAGTCGAGCCGTCAATAAGTCAGAGAAAGGCGAAGGACAAGCAGGACTCTGCATTCATGCTCATTGGGTGGGCTGAATGGTGAATAAAAAAATGTAGAACCACATCTGAGGTGTACGAGTCGTCTTTTGGGGGTGGGACCTCTATTCTAGACCATCGACCTCCAGAACTCGGCCCTGTATGAAAGTTAAATATTACTTTTGATTCAAAGGATTTTTTTCTATTTTCTTTAATAATTTTCTTTCTCTTAGGAATCCGAAAAATGGAGTCAACATTTTTGAAATGTTCTCTGAGATTATTGTCTTGGCATTATTTTAAAGTCTATACAGCTTGTCAGTACATGGCGCACTGCTCACGGTTCCTGGCATTGGATGCAGATTGGTAGTATTTCCTTTTTCAGTAAATATGAGTGGGGGATATTAGTGTGTCCTATTCGAAGACTAGCCATTTCCACTTAAAAAAAGGGAAGAAAAATAAATAATGTTAGGGACTTGGAGAATGAACCTGGTATGCATTCGTTTGCAAAAATCAGACTCTTGTAGCTAATCGAGAGTTTGGTTGTCTCGGTTGCTGCAAGAGTCTTCTTACCTTATGTAACTAGATTTTTTTCTTCAGGCTAAATTAGATTTTTCTTCAGACAAAAGGAGTATGTAATTATCATTACCATGAGAGGGCTTTAGTCTGAATAAAAATCTTGTTTTCATAAAGGTTTTGTCTAATTTTTCTAATTTGACAGGTGGTAACCATTAGCTCTTCTGAGCTACCCTACACCTCTAATAACAAATGGCACCACGCCTATGATTGGTTGTGCAATCCCAATAGTTTATTAGAGAGGTTTTAAAGAATTTACTGATCTATTTTAGAAGTGTTTTGTCTGCTCAACATAGGGAAATGTGAAAGCCAGTGGGGTGGCATTTGTCATGACCACCCGGGTTAGGTTTACTCCAGCTATGCCACCGAAAAGATGGTAACGCAAAAGTTTAAAACCAAGTGATTAAATGCCAAATTTGTGGAAGCGTTAAATTAATTGATATTATAATCATCCAAGTATTCCAAGTTTTTTTTTTATAAAAAGAATTCTAAAAGTTTTTTTTGTTCTTTTTAAAATACGTACCCAATTCATGAGGAAGTTCATGACATAAAACTGCAAGACTTGTACCGAATCCCATAAAGACACTCTGATTAAAAGCAGCTCCAATTGCTAGACCATCTGCGAAATTATGTAAAGCATCACCGATAACCACCATATAAGCTAAAGGCATGTTTTTAATCGCTGAAGAGAGAGAAAGAAAACACGAAATATTAAATAATTATAAAACCATGCACAATAATAAAACTAATCTTTTATAATCGAAACTACACTTTATATATATATATTATGAGGGGCGAAGGTGACATTTATTAAAATTTATTTTTCATATAAAAGGATTATGTAATTATCATTACCATAAGAAGGCTTTAGTCTGAATAAAAATTTAGTTTTTATAAAGGTTTTCTCAAAAGGTTTTCTCAAAAGGTTTTCTCAAAAGGTTTTTTCAATTTTTCTAAACAACCATTAGCTCTTCTGATAACATTTTCACTATATTTTAAATATTTTTCATTTCTAATCAATTTAATTATTGTAGTAGCTATTTCGAATTGTCTTATAGTAACCTTAAACAAGCTAAAAGCCTTCGCTTAAATTTAACAAAATAATCAATGATAATCAGAAATAAACCACGCATTAAACTATTGCAAAACTATTGATTATGGCTTGTTTTTAATTAATAATATGTTGTAGATCACGAATTTTTTTGTTCTTGGGATAGCTCGACCTATGTAGCTCATCAAACCAAGTATCAGTGCCGTGCTTAGTAACCAAGGGCCCCAAACGCAGAATACACCTTGCAGCCCTTTTACCCTAAAAAAGGCAAGTTGAACCTCCTTAACATACCGGAGCCATCGACTATATATATATTATATTATTATCATTATTATTATTATTATTATTTTAAGTAATAAGGTTGCTTAAAATTATAGTTAGATTGCTCAATATCAGTGATAGAGCGTGTATATTAGTTAACTGTAGACACAGAGTCAACGGGAGTCGACAACTGCCAGTTTCTTGCTTATGCATTCGTCAGGTCGAAAAGCTGACGAACGCATAAGCTTATATATAACTAATATATGTATATAT
>JAUZSX010313937.1:0-12086 GCA_034780655.1 Idiosepius hallami | reverse complement strand
TCTCCATTAAAAAAAGAAAGAAAAAACTTTTATTCTCTATTTCACTTTCCTTCAATGATTATTTCTTTCTTCGTGAGTTAATAATCATTTATTTATCCTTTCTTCATCCTTTTGTTTTTCGTTCTTTTTTAATTTTGTTTTATTAATTTACTTCATTTTTCTGTCTTTTTGTCTTACCTGGTTCTACGAGCTTCGTTCGAAAAGTAATGTCTTATTTTATTGTTATTCCATAAGAATGGATCAGAAGGGATTGCAAATTGCTTTGTTACAATAACTGAATCCATGCATTCACGACCTGAACACCTCGTCTCCCTGTTGCAGATATTGCGAGAGTGAGACTCTAAGAAAACAAATTCTGCCATGGACATGCGTCAGATGCAGAGATTCATGATTTTGAAAGAAATAAAGAAAAACCGAAGAAAAAATTTAAAAAATGTGTTTGTAAAAACAAACATTCAGCAAAAATGATATTCGAAAAAAAAAAGCCATGAAAAACAATGAAATAAAGAATTTAACAGAAAGAAAAAGAAATGTAAAAATTTAAAGGAAGGAAAAAAGAAAAGAAAAATGAAAACAAAAAAAAAATAAAAGAAATGAAAAGAAAGAATGAAAGAACAGAGAGGAAAGAAAAAAAAAGAAGAAAAAGAAAAAAAACAAGAAAAGAAAAAAAAGTAAATATCGTGAAAAGAATAAAATTCCTCCTTGCAGAAAAAAATTGAACCGTTCAACATTCACCGGTGCCTGTTGAACGTTTAAAATGCCAAAGCAATTGATATTAGCACAGTTAGGAGATGGGTTAGTTGATTTCAGAGTGGCAACAGAAATAAATACATAAATAAATAAACTCGAAAGAGAATAATTACTGAAGAAAAGAAGGAGAATTGAAATAGTAATAAAAGAATATCCTAAAAAACTCAATAATAACAACAGAAACCTTCAGGCTATTGATGCATAAGTTCGGTACAGACTCGAACATTAGTTAATAGGTAAACGTGGACAAAGTAATGCCAGCATAACAAACACACCTTTTTGAGTATTTATAACATCTCAGGCTAGACAAGCATGTATCTGCTCACCCTATAAGAACATATATGTCTTTTACTATGTTAACACACAAATAGCAGTATAATAGTGTTGTGGGACTCACGTAAAGTGCCACACGGAATAAGGTGTAAAGTAGATCGCTGAGGTTGATGATAGCGTGTCTTATAAAGAGTAGTAGAATATCCGCAGTAGTCTCCTAATAGATCTCCCCCAAAGCAGTCTGTATAGCTGCTTATATTAAAAGCGGGCGAGTCCGCTATTTAGGTGAGATTAGGCCTCACAACAAATAGTCAATGTGCCTAAATAAGACTTTGTCATTACTTGGACTGTGACAACATGCTTTTATTAAACAATATTCTTGTTGTTACTTGACTATTTTGTGATTTTAGCTTTTCTTTTAATTCTGTAGTTATTAGTTGGACGGTGACAACTTGCTTCTTTAAAAATATTCTTGTTACAGTGTTAATAACTAGGGATGTAACAAGCATATTCTTCTATAAAACTAAAATGTCTTAGCCCTAGTCATTACTTATAGGAGCTCGAGCAATATTTCCTTGCTGAGATTATTATCTGTCCTCATTTTGTCTCTGTATTTTTTCACCTATACACAAACTTTTAATTTAAGCAAATCTTAGTTTATTAATTCTAACAATAGTTGGTATAATTTTATTCATTTCGTCTTTCCCCGTAGTTGTTATGCCATTTTCTAGTCAAATAATTGTAACCACAATTTCTGTTTTGTTGTCTCTATGCTTTTCAGTCAACCCCTAATGCAATCTTTTTATTAAAACACATTTTAGTCAAATACGTCTAGACATATTTTACTATCAATATAATTGTTAGACTCATTATTATTAGTCCTGATATGAATGAAGTAAATTGAAAGATATTAATCCTGACAAAAATTAAGTAAGTCCAAAGATATTATTAGTTCTGGTAATAAAGATTAAATAAGTCCAAAGATATTATTAGTTTTGGTATTAATCCAAGATGGCGATCACTCAAAGAATCTTGTTGAATAAAAATCCACGTGTGTTCCAATTTTAGCTTCTACATTAGAATTAAATGGCACCTTAATATAAAATCTTGTGATGGTAGCATGAAACTTTCTGATTGGTTAATAAAAGGACTATTCCACTATTTAAGCATTTTTCAAAACATGAACGAACATGCACCAACATGAAGAAGAAAGAAAGAAGGGGGGAATAAACGGTCTCAACAGACCAAAATTAATCTAACAATAATTGACTCCAATCTTTATAATTTGTGTACCATAAATTTACTCTGAATTCACAGGCTTTATGGAATCAGTGTTATCTTTACACCTAGATGAGTCACTCTCCCAAGATAATGAGTCTAATCTGCATGAGCCAGGTAAAACACATTTTAGTCAAATATTTTATCCTCAATATCCAAATCTTTATCATTTTTGTACCACAAATTTATGGAAACTTTTAATTTAGATCATTGTAAAGTTTATTTGGAAAGCCTAATTTAAAAAAAAATTCTATTTATTTGATTATTGTTTTTATAGCTTTCATAATCTATAAAAGCCACGAATTTAACTCTGATTGAATGACATTCACCCAAAAAGATTTTTTATTTTGAAGAGGAAAAAAAATAAATATTTTTCTTTTTCTGCTCCAAGAAATAAAGACCTTTTATAAAAATCGAGCTTTCATAAAACGTTTTGCAAACAAAATGGGGAAAAAAAGGGAAAAGCTTAAGGCAGGTGCCTGTTCTGTCGCTAATTATAGCGTTTAAAACCCTTTTGGTAATAAATATATAAAGAAAAAAAAAACAAACATGATGGATGAATAAATAAACGGAATTTTGATTGAATGATTCAAAAACAAAACAAAAAAAAAAAAAGAAGAAAGAAAAAGAAACAAAACCCCCAAAAATGTTCTTGAACTCCGGCGCCTTGAATATCAGGAAATGATCTCATCCGCTTCTGAGGTCAAAAGAAGGATATGACCTTGTGGCTGGCATGTTCGATCTGTGTTCTTAATTTGATATTTTTCAACCACCCCAACCTTTATCCTCTGCCCTACCCCGGCTGCAAATCGTTTAATTTTCTAACATTCGATCTCTACAAATCAATAACTCGATTTGCTCTTAAAAGACGAAGAAAAAAAAAGAAAGAAAAAAAATGGAAAAGAATAATTTTATTCAGAAACAATGAAATAAAAGAAGAAATATGGAAGCAAGAGAGAATAACAGTAAAACTAAAGAAAGAAATTAAAATAAAAAGGGAAAAAAGAAAAGGAAAAAAGATATTGAATAAAGAAATAAAGAAAGAAGAAAACAAAAAGAAGGAATAAAGAAAGGATGATTTAAGAAAAAAGTGAGCAAATATTTTTTAGATAGAATTAAATTAAAACAAAGTTTTTCGAAAGAAAGAAATAAAAATAAAAACTTATAGCAAAACCAATTTTTTTTTTAAAAAGAAGAGATAAAATTTTTTAAAAAAACAACAAAAAACGAGAAAGAATAATTTTATTCAGAAACAATAAAATATAAGAAAATATATGAAAGCAAGAGAGAAGAAAAGTAAAACTAAAGAAAAAAAAGTTTTATAAAGAAATAAATTTGATTTAAGAAAAAAAGTAAGAAAAATAAGTATTTTTAAATATATTGAATTTTTTTAAAAGTTTAGAAAAAAGAAATATGAATGTACAAAATATCGTAAAAACAATTTTTATACAAGAAGATTTTTTTTAACTATATAAAAAAACAACAAAAAAGTAGAAGAATAATTTTCTTCCGAAACAATGAAATAGAATAAAAATATGAAAGCACAAGAGAAGAAAATTAAAACTAAATAAAGTAATTAAAAAAAAAGCCAAAATGGAAGAAAAAAAAGAGAGTTCTCTATTCATCCTTTATTTTGCTTCGTTCTTTCTTTCTTTTTTATTTACTCTCTTTTTTAAATATATCAAAAAATATTTTTATGACTTAGTTCTTTATTCATCCTTTATTTTGCTTCGTTCTTTCTTTCTTTTTTATTTACTCTCTTTTTTAAATATATCTAAAAATATTTTTATGACTTAGTTCTTTATTCATCCTTTATTTTGCTTCGTTCTTTCTTTCTTTTTTATTTACTAAGTCATAAAAATATTTTTAGATATATTTAAAAAACATATTGGAAAGAATAAAAGATATAAGAATGTCCAAGAAAATATTTTAAAACAAATTCTAAAAAAATGAAAGATAAAAATTTAAGAAAAAAAAAACAATAAAAAAAATTCTATTCATAAATAATGAAATAGAAGAAGAAATATGAAAGCAAGAGAAATGAAAATTAAAACTAAATAAACGAATAAAAATGGCAAAAAAGGAAGAAAAAGAGAAGGAGCAAAAGAATAAAAGAAAAAAGGAACGGGAAAAAAAGAATAAATTAAGATAAAAGTAAGAAAAATAAATAATTTTAGATAGATTGAAATAAAAAAAGGCTTAGAAAGAAACATATAGGAATGTAAAAAAAAAATTAGTAACAAGAAATTTAAGAAAAATAAGAGACAAATAAAATGAAGAAAGGATAGTGTAAAAAAATCGAAAACCTAAAGGCGTAAAAACAGACCGAAAAAAACCCAAAGAATTTTCCAAAATTGTAAATGGGAGAAAAAATTGAAAGAATTAAAGAAAAACAGAAGAAGAACAAATGTTAGTTAAAAAAAAAAACAATAAATAAATAAATAATGGGTTAAGACATACAGAAAAAATAACGTTCGAAAAAAAAAGCCAGGAAAAAAAATTAAATTAAGATTAGAAAAAGAAGTGGAAGAACTTCAAAAAGGAAAAGAAATGAAAAATGGAAAAAAAAAAGGAAAAGAAAAGAAAAAAAAGAAAGAAAGACAGAAAGAAAGAACAAAGAGGAAAGGAAAAAAAGAAAAAAATTAAAAGGAAAAAAAACAAGGAAAGAATAAAAAAAATGAAAAATAATGCAGAGAATAAAGGAAAAGAAAATTAAGACACACGAAAAGAAAAAAAAAAGGATGATAGAGAAAGAAGACTACACCAATTTTTGAGGTCAAATCCTCCAAACAAAACAAGTTAAAAACGGCTTAGAAAAATCGCTGCAGGCAACAGAAAATTTTGAAATTTCTACAGGGGAAAATATTTCAATTCTGGGAGTTGATTTAAATTTTTAAGGGAAACGCCCTTCTTTAGTCTTTTAATTCAACTTCAAATTTCCATCTCTAGTTTCTATATATTCATCCACACCCTCCAGACTTTTTTGCACACCCACCAGGAGCAAAGCAGTGAGAGCAACGTTTATGTAATGGTACTTTTGGATCCTTGTGTGTGTTTTAATACTATTCGGTCTGTTTAACTTTAGGATATTACCTTTGGGAGAGGTGAAAATTAACTCAACAGTTCTTACAATCAAAATAAAGTGTTTTCAAGCTACTGCACTAATGTTTCTGGTTATATGCAAACTAATTCAATCACTGTGGTATCTACCTTTCTTCGAATCTCGAATTTAGTCCTTAATTCGTTTCATTTGGTTGATCGTTCCGATTCCACTGAGTATGACCGAAAAAAGGCTCTTCATTTGAACAATTCTCATTTAAGACAGCATAATCCTCTGAGTCAGGGCAAGTTCAAAGTTGGGACAGTCCTTTAGCCCAAGAACTTTAAAATTGCAATACTCAGGTTCAAATCCCAGTCAAACGATTTCCTTCACTTTCATTGAGACTCATTAAATCGGGAGAATAACTCATCTAGGCCCGACAGGATGAGAGTACCTAATTTAACTAAAGGACAATACTGGTTTAAAAAGCCCAGGGATTTAATAAGCACGTAAAACTGACCTTATGCCTAACTTGGGTTGGTGCTCAACCAATTTGATATATCCAATTAGTGATCTAAGCATTAACTACCGATTAAACCCCTATTACCTTCATCATTAACCAATATTTATCTAAGACTAAACGCACTACCAATACCTAAACAGAATCCGGCATTAAATAACCTCTAATGGTTGATATGCCGTTAAACAAATCAATCAATCTTATGCACATTGAATTTACGACACGACACTAAACTACATTGAATTTACGACACTAAACGAGTAGATTACCAAATGTTAAAACGTTAGACCACAGACCAGAGCAACCAACAGCAACAACTAAACCAAACGAACGTTTTAGACCCTAAAGGACCGATATATCGGCCCTGAAAGCAAAAGAAGACACGCCGACCGATTTTTCGGCCCTAGGGTCCTCTTAGTGTTGTTTTGTATTTGTTGTATAAATGTTGCACAACAGGCAGGGCCGTGGTGGTGTCCGGGCTCAAGGCCCCCGAAGACCCTACAATTGCAGATGGGGGGGGTGTGCAAAAAGCTTCACGAATCTCTTGAAATGCAAAAAAATTACCACACAAAAAAATTATTATTAGAATTAACTAAAAAGTCATTATGTTCAAATTATAAACCCATCTCTGTCTCTGTAGTAGTCTTGATCGAAGTCGCTATTATGTTAAACCCTTTCGACCCTAAAGGGCCGATATATCGGCCCTGACAACATAAGGCAAAAGAAGACACACCATTATTTTGGCTTTAATATGTTCTTCTAATATAAAAACTCTGAGCGTCTTCTTGGTAATTTTGATAAGTTGGGGTTCAAAGGATTAAGGCGATGCAAGATACCTTTTTTAGGGTAAAGAAAGGAGCCGCAAGGCGCATCTTGGGTCAGGGCCACTATGTGGCTAAGCACGGCACTGTTGCACAATAATGCTTGTAGCAAAAGGTAATGACAGACAAAGCTACGGCAGTCACGTCAGTTAGTAGTAGTAGCGGCATTGGTGAGTACTATTTTCTTTGCACTGAATAGTTGTACAGACACTTACTTACTAACATTTCTTCCTCGCTTTCTTCTTCTTGTACATCTCTAAATACTACAACAACAACTACAATAAGTAGAAAAGAATTTGTCCAAGTATGAAATCTCAGTAAATAAGAGAGAGTGGCAGGGACCCCCCTGGTGCCTGCCTATATCTGCCTGCTTTCTATTAAGGTGGCTGCTGTGAGGTGAGAGGTGGTGTGCGTGCGTGTGCGCGAGGGTCGGACGAATAAAGATGCAACAAAACCAGCAGGTTTTGAAGAGAAAAAGGAAAAAGAAGATTCATACACTTAAAAACAACAATAACATTTAGCAACAGCAATATTAACAGGCCGAAAACAAGATGTAAAATCAAACCCATTAAAAGGCCGAGTTTAAATCATAATATATCAGAATGAAAACGTAACGTTATTGCGAAGAAACAAACCTGTTTTGTCTTCCCTTTTTTTATTAAAAAAAATGATTATGATAACTATAATTTAGAGAAAGAAAGAGAGAGAAAGAAAAGAAAGAAAGAAGAAACGACAGAAAGAAAGAAAGAAAGAAAGAAAGGAGGAAATATAAAAAAAAGATTATAATAACTATAATCTAGAGAAAGAAAAAAAGAAAGAAAGAGAAATAAAGACAGAAAGAAAAGAAAGAAAGACAGAAAGAAAAGAAAGAAAGAAAGACAGAAAGAAAGAAATATTATAAAAAAATTACAATAACTCAAATTTAGAGAAAGAAAGACAGAAAGAAAAGAAAGAAACGAAGAAAAAAGAAAGAAAAAAAAAAGAAAAGAAAGAAGGAAGGCTATATTAAAAAAGAAAAAGACTTTACGTTCAAGCAAGCAATAATATCGTTTGCGCTTGCTCTACGCTGGGCGATAGTATTTTTTATAAGGAATTATTTTAAATATTGTGGCAGTCGCAGAGGAAGAATAATAACATGGTTTGGTTGTGGTGCATTATAAAAATGTGCATCAGAATGGAAGAAGAAGTGTTGTGTTTATTTTCAAATATTGGTAAGCCTCTCCTTTTGTATTTCAATCATTTGATAAACACAAACAACAGTAACAACAAACAACAACACGCATTATCAGGGATTATTTTTCTGTCAAACAAGAAAACAGTTTAAATGAAACGAAGAAGAAATATTTTATGCTGTCGTACAAAAACAAAATAATCATTTTTTTTAATTCAAATATTTATCAAAATATACACATTCATACACAAAAACAAACTATCAAATAGACTTAAAGAAAAGGTTTGTTATTTAAAATTTTGGTGAAACGCATTGAATAATTAAAAAAAAAAAGGATTACATTTGATTTTTTGCCAAAAAGATAAACAATAATCAACACTAACCAATAGTCAACACACTAACTTACAACAACACCATTTTTTAACTCTTTAAACCCTAAAGGGCCAATATATCGGCCCTGTGAACATAAGGCAAAATAAGGAAAACCAATATTTTTACCCTATCGTTGATCTACTATAACGGTACTGGGTGACTACTCGGTAATTTTTGTAAGTTAGGCTTCAAAGGATTAAACATTAAAAAATAAACCAAACCAAAACATTACTGACTGCTAAAAACAAAATTGTAACGTGCAACGTAACGATTCTTACAAAATGTAACGTTTCTAAAACAATTCCATTTTCTTGTTATTCACATTATTATTATTATTATTATTATTGTTGTTGTTGTTATCCAATTCTACTGATAGTTATTATTATAATTTAACAAAAGCTATAAAATTAACCAATAACAGTCTCGTTTCTTTAATTTTGAAAATACAACTTTTTATTGTACGAGAGATTTGTTGTTGATAATAATAATCATCATCTAATTTCCAAAGCTATAATAAAAATAGTATGGCAACTAGTTGTACTTGCAGGACATTTTAAAAACGTTTTTTTTTCTTAGTTATCTTTAGATGTTATCAATAAACGACGACGATGCCCGGATGACATAAACGTACTACTGCACAAGCACAATTCTTTATGAATGAATAAAACTGTTGAATGGGTGAAACGAGGCTTTCTTCGTTTATAGCCGTTGTTGTCTCGTCCAAAGGCTATTTTGATGAGTTCATAGATTCATGCTATGTTGCTCTAAGGTAGCTAGAGCTACCTGGAGATATTCTAGACAATAGTTAACAAAAACAACGCTTTATCAAAATCCTAAACATATTGGTTTTGTTGGTTATATTTATATATATATGTATGTTATGTATCAATCTCTCTCTCTAAATATATATCATAAATATATAATTGAAAAAAGAAAGAAAGTAAAAGAAAAAAACAAGAGAAAAAGACAGGTAAAATAAATAAATATTACTTTATTCATTTTATTTATTTATTTATTTATTTTTAGTCATTTGAGATAAACACGAACAAGGGTTATTTTTCAAAATGCAGAACATGATCTAGAAGCAAATTTAAACCTTTGGATCCTGACTTAGTAAAATTTACCAACGAGTCACTCAGAACCGGGTGCAAATGGTTAAAAAAAGACCATTTAACCCGACTGTGAAGAAAGGACTGCTTTTAAAACTTTTCATGTTACGTTAAAATTTAAATATTGATAACCCTCTAAAAAAGATCCTGACATTTCTAAAAACAAACAAAAAATGATTTAGATTGATAAAAGAAAAAACAACCAACCAACAAACAAACAAGTTAAAACCAACAAACAAACAAGTTAAAATCAACAAACAAACAACTTAAAATTAACAAACATACAAACAAACAACTTAAAACCAACAAACAAGTTAAAATCAACAAACATACCAACAAACAAGTTAAAACCAACAAACAAACATGATGGAATCAGATGAGAAAAAACTGTTAACAAGCACCGGTTACAAACTGGTGTGCAGCAAACCCCGAGAGAAACTTATTTCCCCCCAAACTTCCTACTTTGGGGACAGGTATCTCTGTGGTGGCATCGGTAGCAGGAGTAATAGTGTTTTTTGCAAGCCATCTTCGGCCGGGCCTGATACACGAAGGAGCACTATTAATTCCTTCATGATGTCCCACCTGAGTTATCGCTTCTACTCCTTACCCATGGACTTGATGAAACAGACCGAATACCCCACTTCGACAGGCTGCCAGGTGTCTGGCAAGCATAGCCACCATTCCCACCAACACCAGGCCCACAACAGCAATCACAGAAATAATAACCCTTACCCTCAAAACCAAAGAGGAAATCCAGACACGACACCGGTTCCTAAAGATCATAAGGGCTACAAAAATGTCTTCG
This sequence comes from Idiosepius hallami, assembly GCA_034780655.1. NCBI lineage: Eukaryota > Metazoa > Mollusca > Cephalopoda > Idiosepiidae > Idiosepius > Idiosepius hallami. The sequence goes on along the minus strand of JAUZSX010313937.1, from coordinate 1,947 downwards.
TTGTCGGCTTTGCATTCATGTTCGTCTACACCGCTTTTGTGTCCCTACAGAGCTTACAGAGTACCCTGAACACTGATGGGGGCGTAGGGGTTGTGTCACTCAGCTGTATGTATACGTCCACAGTCTTCTCTTGTCTGATTGCGCCTTGGGTAATCAACAAGCTAAAATGCAAATGGACCATGGTCGTCGCCTTCGTCCTTTTTTCCTGCTATTTCGCGGCGAATTTCTACCCTAAACATTTTATGCTCATTCCCGCTGGGATCATCTTGGGCCTGCTGGCCGGACCCTTGTGGAGTGCGCAGGCAACCCTAGTAACAACACTGGGCATCACCTACGCGCAGCGCACACAGAATTACGATACGGACGCAGTGGTTAATAAATTTATGGGCATATTTTACGCGTTCTACCAAGCCAGCCAGATTTGGGGCAACATCATCACAGCAGCGGTACTTTTTAATAACAACACGATGAATTCGGCCCCCGACACCGGTTTCTGGTTGACCACGTCTTCCACGACAAACAGGTCTTCTTTGCTGACCACATACACAACCTTTGCTTCAAAGAACCTAAACACTTCCCTTTCAGTACTTTCCCGTTCGTCCATTTCCCTCAACTTTCCTCTGATGCCCACTTGGAAAAGGTGCGGTTCTAAATTCTGCTACTTGCCCCTGGCCGATCCAGGTTCCGAATACCGAGACACTAACCCAATTATTGAGGGCATCTCGGACGATTCTCGCCATATGCTCCTTGGGGTCTACCTGATTTGTGGCATCATGGGAGCCATAATCATCATGGCTCTGTTGGACGGTGAAGGTCAAACGAAAGAAGAGGAAATCTGTGCCTGTGTTTCGTCCCGGGAACTCTGCTTGGCCACCATCAAAATGTTGGCCGACTATCGTTGTCAATTACTCATACCCCTCGTCATTTTTCTGGGTCTGCAACAAGGATTCCTTTTTGGAGATTTCACGAAGGTAAGCACTGAATTTCTTTTCTCTTTATTTGTTTGTGTTTTACGGCATATCAACTGTTTACGAGACGGCGAGATCGAGCGTTGGTAAAAGCTCGGACTATGGAATCGTATTACGTGAATTCAAATCCCAGTAGAAACCAAACTATGGAATCGTATTACGCTAGTTCAAATGCCAGTCAAAACCCTTGCATCTACCTTTACCTGCCTCGGGCAGATGTGGCTCTTTAACTCGGATGAGAGCTAAATGTGAATGTAATGGTTTTGACTAGGTTTTAATTCGCGTACTACGATTTCAGAGACCGAGCTTTTACCAATGCTCCAACTTCGCTGCCCAAACTAATAACTAGTTATATATTTTGGTAATTTTTTGTATTACAAAAGATATGTGTAACCATTCGGCCTTGTGGTCCCTAGAGTGCTTGCGGTCCCCACACAATTGCGGGGGTCTGCGACGGCCCTAAGCACGGTCGTGATTGCACAAGATTGGAAGAAGAAGAAGAAGAGCCATTGAGGATATCTATAGAAAATGCAGTGTTGGAAGAAAAACGGCTCAACACGTTTTTCTGTGAGATTATTAGCGTTAAATCAATCTGCTAAGATAAGAACCGACAACAACCGATGCATTCTTCTTATCTTCAGTCGATCGTAATCCCCATTATAAATTTCACTCCATAACAATTTCAAATGGATAGTAATGATATGGTCGCCGGTCCTATATCATAGTATTTTGTTGTAACACCACCACTAAGTGAATTGCCAACCGATGCTTTAGTTCAAGATCCCCGACGTATGCTGAAATTATTGAGCAAATGGACTTCCGTACCTGACGTGCAAGATGTGTCAAAATTGAGACCTATATCCGAGATATATATATATATATATATATATAATTGAGACCTATATCCGATATATATATATATATATAATTACAATAGTAATAATTCTATAAGCAGATATACAGAAATTGGATAATCATA
>JAUZSX010313927.1:0-12086 GCA_034780655.1 Idiosepius hallami | reverse complement strand
TAAGATTAGGATCAAGTGGATTAGGGTTAAGATTAGGATCAAGTGGATTAGGGTTAAGATTAGGATCAAGTGGATTAGGGTTAAGATTAGGATCAAGTGGATTAGGGTTAAGATTAGGATCAAGTGGATTAGGGTTAAGATTAGGATCAAGTGGATTAAAAAGATGATTAAAAAGAGAACAAGTGAAGCATGCATGGTCCCCTATGACTGCACAGTGAATGGAGCATAAAAAAGACATACATAATGATATTTTGGACAGAAATGTTAAATAGCCGCCAAAAGGGATCTTTTTAGCCCACCAAAATAGCCCTCGAACTAAAAGTTTGTCACATTCAGAAATACTGAATTTATATTTGAAACAATTCACTTCACATTTTAGCCAAGTTTCAGAAAAATCCAATTGATGGATCAAAAGTGATGGGGCAAAAAGTGTCAGTTTTTACCATTTTAGCCCGAAACTTTTTTTTTACTGAGCACAACTAGATATAAAAATAGATACTGTAGCAGAACAAGTAACAAACCTACACGCGGTGCCCCTGCTACTCCTTTCAAGGAAACCAATTGTTAACCCACGCACATCACTGTGCAATAAGATATCAATGAATATACATATATAAATACAACTTGTTGCAAAATTTCAGAAAAAACGGTTTTCTGGCAATCGTCTAGATGCATGGATAGACGGACAGACATACACGACTGAAAAGAATGGTCCTTCCTCTGTGATAAATCAGGAAGATCAAAAAGAAAAGTAAAAAAGAGAAACAAATTTACCAATTCTTGATCTTCGTCTTCATTTTCATCACCAGAATCTTCCCAAGATGCTCGGTTGGTGTCCATTAGGTCTACACATTTTAGAAAAAACAAAAAGAAATGAATTCAATTTTTGAAATGAATTCAATTTTTGAAGATGTCAACATGAATTCTTTTCAAAAGTGATTTTACCAATTTATTTATTTACTCAATTCAATTTTCAATAAAAATCATTTTTAATTCGTTTTAAAGATACAATTATTTTACTTCCTTAAAAATATATATTTACATATATATATATATACTTCAGTGTAATCCAGATTGTAAGAGAAATTCATATAGAAGAGAAATTTTCTGTTTTCAATTAGAGCCTGTGTTAGTGTATACTTAACTAAACAAAACTCAGATATAAGAGACTTTTTCTGGTTCCAACAACTCTCTTATATCTGGGTTACACTGTAATACATTAAATAATTAGGATATTTATGAATGGATCAAATTAGTTTAAAGTATTTTGTTTCAACTTGTTTTGACTGAAATTAAAACCCTTGCTAGTCTTCTTTTTTGAGTATCAAATAATTTCTTTTTAATCTACAAATTTTGATCAAAAGCTCACAGAATGAAAAGTTTATCCTTATTGAAAAAACATTGAGTTTGCAATTCTAAGAAGAATCCTAAGTTGGACACAAAAATTTTCAAATTTATCAACTGAAATATTAAGAATGACAATTATTTGAATAAAACTCTGAATAATAATAATAATAATAATAATCAAAAACTCATCTCATGAGCAAACAATAAAAAATAGAAGTTCAGTGGAGATGCTTAAGAAGGCTAACACCTCCAGCATAGATGTGCGTGTCATTCATAATCATGCAACCTGGATGGGACACCCAGCAGCAAAGAGGGTGCAAAAAGAGCAGTCTGCCCCAGGTGACATAATGTGACCCCTACAACAATAGACCATAACAAAGCTTTAGAGAAAAAGTCTAGATTTTTCTTAATTTGACAAATAAATAAGCAATAATGAGTTAGCCATCCCCACACGTCCAATAATCAAACTGCATTAATTGCAAGGATTTTGCTCAACCAATTTATTTATGAGGTTTTTTTATCTGTTTTTGTAGCATTTGGTTCATTCCACCTAAGATGGGGGGAATGGGTTAATGGGGTGATATTCAGTTGGACCGCCCCGGTTGACACTAACTCCACCTATGCCACTGGAGACACCTAGTTAAAAAGGAAAATACTAGAATACCTAGGTGTCTCTTCTATGGGTGTAACGTAATATTGAAGGAACTCATATTTGGATGGATGGTGTAATAACTGTTGACATCAGATTGATTGATTTGAAAATATATCAAAATGTGATTGTTTTGGCAAAATATTCCTCGACATAATAGGAGAGAGACAAAGCACTGTCATTGGGTGAGGAGATGACAGAATGCCAGGCAGCAAGCCTGCACATCATGGCTTTGAAAGGAAAAACTTTTAATAACAATCCCCCACACGCACACAACCCTTTAGGATCAAAAGGATAATTACTCAACAGCATTAACAACACTATTTAACCCATAGCTAGAGAAAGAAGGGGATTTATAACTTTCCCAAGGGTATTCTTTTCCTCATTTCAATTCTTTGACCCTAACTTATCAAAATTACCAATGAGTCAATCCAAAGCCATTCGATTAGAGGACCAGGACCGTATTAAGGCCAAAATATTGGACTGTCTTCTTTTGCCTTGTGTAACCAGAGCCGATATATTGGCCCACTAGGGTTTAAAGCAGGGGTGGGCAACGTCCGGCCCGTGAAGGGATTTCGACTGGCCCGCCGACTGTATCCGACCATACATTGTAATGTGGTCCGTGGCCTTAGCTACAGGAAAGATTAAGATTTATAAAAAGCAATAATAAAATTATTAACGCAAGTTACGCTTAATACAAGTCTGTGACTTTTTGGGGTTTGTTTTTATCAGCATCAACACTAGAGTGATTAAGATATTGAATATTATTCATGTAATAATCCGATCCGCCAATAACTTGATTTTCCTAAATCTGGCCCACCGGCTGGGGAAGTTGCCCATGCCTGGTTTAAAGGATTAAACGTAAAGAATGATTGGAATTTGAACTTGTTACAATTTCAGTCTGTGAAATTCTTGGTTCCAGTCATGTCTTGTCACAAACACAAGAAAAAACTAAAATAAATTAAACATATTTAATTTCCCTTTTAGTTTTATTCGTATTTAAACAAGTTTTTAAAAATATTCGTGAATTTCAAGATTCAAGACCAAATTTCAAAAAAGTTCTTTAAATTTTAAATTAAAACAAAATAATTTAAATTAAATTTTGGACTTGAAAACATTACAAAAACGAAACAAAAAAAACGCGCGAAAACTGAAAGCGAGGCGTAAGAGGAGGAGGAGGAGGAAGTTGTTGTTTAAAAATAAAAACAGAAAAAAATTTCGATGTCAACAAAAAACTGAGCCCCAAAATATATTTACAGAGAAAAACATTGACAAAAAATATTCCTACAAACATTAGAAAACAAATTCAGTCCATTTTTTTAAATAACTTTATAAAAACAAACTCATTAAAGAAGGAGAATTAAACACAAAAGTTTATAATGTTTTAATTGTTTGCAAATTTAAAATAAATCAATAAAATTGCAATCAACCAAAAAACGTTTTTTAATCAACAATAATTCTTTCTAAAGTTAAACAAAAAGTAAACTTTTTCGAAAACATTGAGTTGAGTTGAGTTTAACTGAATTCCAAGGTTTATTTTGCGACTGTGAAAATGTTTTTTTTAAATCCCATAGAATTTAGATTAAATCAAAATAAAAGTGAAATCTAAACTTAAACTGTGTCCTTCCTTCTCGTCTGCCCGACGGTTGTTGTTGGTCACGGTTAATTTTTGCGGGTCATTTGGCCGAGAAAATATTATTTGGATAATTTAGAAAATATTTGGAAAAAAAAGGTTGCAATTAAGGAAACGGTATCTGAACAAAAGTTTTAATTAAACGAATGGGACATTTTGATTGATTGAAAATCATTAAAAAAAAAACAGTCTTTAAAAAAAAAAAGGTCCAGTCATTTACTCCAACCTGTTTTGGATTTCATTTTAATATGGCCTAAAAAAATAACACCTTTGTAAACTTAAAATAGAATTTAAAAAAAAAGAAAACTAATATAGTTATTTGGTAAATAAAGAAAGTGATTTTTTGGGTCACAAATAAAAAGAAACGAAATTGTCTTCATCAAAAACAATAATAAATCTATGTTGTAAAGGACCGACCGACTACCGGCCGCCATCATGAAAAGCCAAAAAGATGACATTTTTTTAGGCAAGGAAGGAATGGACGACAACAACCGACAAGAAACACAAACAAGATTTCTAAGTCGTTTATCTAGAATTATTATTTAAAAACAACCAAGAAGACTATTTTAAGAGTGTAACTATAACATGAGTTGGTGAAATAAAAACAACCATCCCTAAAAGCAGAGTAAAAATCGAAGTATTTTCGTGTTGGTAAATAATCGGTCAATAAAGATTTTTAAAAAATCACTTCATTTCGTTTCGTTCGGCTTCTTACCAGCTTTTTAGCAGCTTTTCTTTTCTCGTCGACAACAAAACGAACGACTGATTTGTTTCTGTCTTCTTTCTTTCTTTTCTTTCTTGTCAGCAAAAGAAGGAAAAAAACTCAAAAGAAGAAAGACAAGCAATCAATAAAAAGGAAAGAATCCAGCTCTTCATCGACCAATAACTTTAAGACTAGAACTGGTAGCTTCTACTTTAGCGTTGTTACTTTAATGAATAGAGTCTTTTTTTTTTAAATCTACTAAAAACCAGGTAATTATCTAATCGATATGAAATTTTAATCGATTATTAAGTTAACAATGAACTTTATAGCAGTATAGTTATTTTTTTTTTCATAATTGACATTTAAATAATAATTTTGCAGGTCATTACAAGAAATGTTTACGACACTAAACTACTTACTAAGTTACAACGCTAAACTAGAAAATTATTACCAGTTTAGACACACAACACAAACACAAATAAAATATTGTTTGAATGTTTGCTAAAGGACTTTTTTATCTTTTATTTTTGTGTATAAAATATTACTTCCTTTCTTATATTTTAATATATATTTTTTTTAAATAATGGATTTGTTTAAAATATAGTTGTCTAAACAAGAAGAATGAATGAATAGGACTTTCGGTGTTGCGTGAAAATTTGTTCCTTTTATTTTGTTTGCACATCCCGGCTCCGTAATCACACCAGCAAAAAACAAACAAACAAAAGATCTCATCAATAACTTAATTTCTTCATTAATTGTCCAATTTCTGTCTTTATTTACAAAATTATTATTGTTAAAAGCATTTTCATCAATTGGGAAAGAGCCAAGATTTTTTTAAAATAAATTATTAAAAAAAAAAGGTATTTATAACTTCTACCGAGTATCAAGAACTTGTGTAAGTGACCGGGCACCCGGGGCCGCCGCCGCACCTGCACCACACCACCACTCACCAGTCACCACCACAACCAGTGCAAACTGTAAACAGAAGTTGGTTTACATTTTCTAATGAATTTTATCGGCCGGTCGTCGTCGGTAGTATGTCATCAATTATTCACCGCCACCGTGTAAATCATCTTTACCATGAACCATATAGTTTTTTTTTAAATAATGGTTTAATTTGTAATTGTTAAAAAAGAAAAAAAAACTAGTAATTTAAAGAAAATATTCTGTTAAAAAATTTTTAGGTTTTTTTTAAAAGATATTTTATTCTAAAATTCCGTTGAAATAAAATCTTTTTGATTTAAAACTTTTAATTTATATAATTTATTAGTGAAAAAAATCTATTTACATTACATTTACTAACATAATCGATAAAAATAACGCACACTGACAGGCGCACTCCGAGCGCACTCCCTCTCACAATGCAGTCAGTGAGTGCCAGACTGCACTCACTGCACACTGCAGTCAGTGGAGTGGCACTGGAGTGCACTGCCACTGTGCAGTGAGTGCACTGACTGATGGACCAAGAAGAAGCAAGTGTCTAACTGGACCAAAATTATTCCTTAATCATTTACTTGAAAGTTAAAAAATGCCTAAATTTCCACAATAAATTATTTGTTTTCGTCTAAAACGTTGTTTTAATGATTTTTTTCAAACAATTCGTAAAACATTTTCTTAAGAAGTGTTTTTTTCCCCAACAATGTTCGTCGTGTTTTATTTCTAAAAATGAAATAAAAATAAAAACTGTTGCTTAGTACTTAATTTCAAGTTTTAAAAGCAAATAAGAGAAGTCCAAACCAAATTAATCGCTGAAAACTTTTAATTCTTTTCGATAATTCATTTTTACAATAAAATAATAATAAAATCACTGATTATTAATCCATAATGAAAGAAAAACTGAAATCTTAGACGGAAAAAAAGTTTTCTGCTTGCGAAACAATCGAACATTGACGGAAATTTTGTCGGAATAATTCGGAAGTTGTCAGGAGCAAATGACGTCTTTTCATGTTAAATACTAAATTTGTATTTAAAAAAAAAAACAGCTGATTTTAATCGAAGAATTAAACAATCAAACCTTTATAAATTATTTATTTTCGATTTTTCTCGTAAAGTTTGACTTTATCCTCTTTTTTTTTGTTTCCAGTTTATTTTCACCACCAAAAACTACGGATAAAAATAAACAACAACATCAACAAAGCAAATTGTATTTCCTTTGAATACGCAATAAATCTACTTCATAGAAATAAAATAAAAGTTTTAAGAAATTTTCTAAAGAGCTTATTTTAATTTTTGATGTATTTTTCTTACAAGAAAAAAAAATATTCAAGGGTTAAAAAAAAATGTTTCTTGTTGACGACCAGAAATAATGTTATGCGCGTGCGCACTTGGGTTTCAAGCCGCCATTTAATTGTGCTTCTTCTTCTTCTTCAGTTTTCTTTGATTTGCTTTGCAAAATAGAAAAAGAAAAATAAGACGACCATAAGAAAAGAGGAATAAACCTAAAAGGAAAAAAGCCGTGGCTTGCAAATATGTCGTATAACTACGTGGTTACCGCTCACAAACCAACGGCGGTCAATGCCTGTGTGACCGGTAAGAAAGAAACAAACATAAACAACGTGTTTCTCTTTCTTTCTTTTTGTAAAGAAGAAAAAACTTATTTTTGTCAATAACAAAACATTTAAACAATTGAAAAATGCCTTTTAATTCATTTTTTTTTATTTTATTTTAATAGACATAATTTTAAAAAATTCTTATCGACTAAGTAATGTTCTTGATTACCGTTTTAATTTCTTGATTTTAGTCATTATTAATAGAATTGACAGTCGTTTTTCTTAATTAATTTTTATCTGTCGAAAAAGGAAATAAAAAAAAATAATGTTTTGGCGGTAATAAGACTTCATTTTGAAATGATTTTCCTTTATGGGAAATTTTGAAATCTTTTATTTATTAATAAGCGTACGGGACGGGTGGATATATTGATTGAAGTAAAAACATTTCAAATAAAATCACTGTAAAATGTTTTATTTAAACTGATTACTTCGCATATTATCCTCTTGGTGACGATTATTCAGTTTCTATTTGGGATAAAACTTGTAACAAGCCTTTTTGAAAACACCCATGGCTTCATAAATCATTGCAATAAAAAAATGAAATCAAGAACCAAAAAATTAATATTTCTTTAAAACTAATTTTTAAGAAAACGAGCATTATTGTTTATTGCTGATGTTTAATCCTTTTTCAGTGACCTTTTCTTGTTTTCATATGTAAACATATTCAGTTACAAAAACAACCTTGATTTTTAAGTGTATTTTTCAGGAAATAATGAGATAAACAAACGTTTAATCAATGATATAAATTAACTTTTAGATGGCTACTCGTTTTTGATTTTAAAAAGTGTACAAACAACCTGGTAAACAGGACTTATCCGAATATGTTCGGATAAAAAGTACCTAATTTTGGAAAAGAAATCCTAGGGACCCGGCCACCCACACACCTGATGTCTTCTTTTAACCTAAAAATTATAATTTTCCACATTGAACAGATTATGAAAGTAAACAACTCATTAATATTTTACAATTAAACTTCTAAAAAATTTCTTTTTTACTGTTAATTTTTTAGGTAGGGGTGGGTTTGGGTTTCTGCTGGGGTCAAGTCCATTCGAGCATGTGGGGTTCGATTCTTAAACTAAAAATTCCACATGCAAAAAAAAGAAAATTATTTTTAATTAACTTTCTTTCGCCGGTTTCGGTTGTGTTGTAACCATTAAAAATGTTATTTCTTTTTTTATTCAAAACAAAAATTAGTCAAATTGTTAGGATTTTTTCCCATTCAAAAGAACGACTGATTTTAATGAATATATTTATTTGATGAGTTTGATTTTCAATTTAAGAAGAAAATCCCTAAACTTTATTTTAAATAAATAAGAAAATAAGACTTGCATTTGAAAATTTTCTTTTTTATATTTAAATGGGAAAATAAACATTTTTTTTTAATTTTTTAACTCGATTGTCATTGAATGAATCACCTAAAAAAAATTAAACAAAAAAAAACGAACCTTTAAAAGAAAACAATTTTATTTTCAATATTCAATGTCTGTTAATTATTTACGATAAATTTTATTTAAGATAATTCTATTTTTGAAATAATTTGTGAATTTCAATTGTTATTCAATTTGTTTTTCAGGAAATTTCACGTCTCCTCGAGACTTGAATTTGATCATTGCCAAAAATAATCGCATGGAAATTTATGTCGTCACTCCTGAAGGTTTACGTCCTGTCAAAGAAGTTGCCATTTATGGAAGAATTGCAGTTTTAGAACTTTTTCGACCCCCTGTAAGTGATTCAGGAAATATATTTGAAAGATTCACTTATTAAATTTCAGCCAATATTTTAAAAATCTTTTTTTAACATTTTCTTAGATAATTCATTCTAATAATAAGTAATGTTTTTTTTTAGAATTAATATATATATATTCCTGTCTTTGAATTTTTAAATGATAATGCTAGTAAAAATCCTGTAGGATTTTGCAATTGATAGAGAATATAGCACTGATGTAAGTGATTAAGCCTCACTGGTGCTGAAGATTTACTTAAAATATAATTTGCATAAATGTTGTGTGGACTGTAATAAAGTCAAGTGGCTGTTAGTGTTAAAAAGAAAAAAACCTGAAAATGAAAAGAGCAACATTGTATTGGGTTGCCATAAATACTCAGTAAAATGCTTTTCTTTATTACAGAGCTGAAAATAATGGCAAAAGTAGTTATAATTCTAGACAAATACTAATGGTAATAATAATACCTATGACAATAATAATAATAATCCTAATTCACTTGGGGAGAGAGAGAGAGAGAGTAGAGTTATGTCCATTCATCAAGAAAGTCAAATAATAACGAAAGATCCCCATTCTGTGTTGGAGATTAAATTACAAAGCTTTTTTTTCCATTTTCCTTTCTGATTGGTCCATCTTTTATATTCTATATATAAATCAAATAATATAAATCTCATCAGTCATACCCTGCCATCATTAGACCCAAAATATTGTGACAGATATAGATATATTCAATTCTTATCAGTTTCTTCTTGTCTTTCTAATCTATGGACCAAACCATTTTTCTATCCATTTAGAAAATTCTTTTTATTTCAAATAATTTTTTCAGATTTAATTTTTCATTTCTTTAAAACAATTTTTATGAATTTTGAAAGTTTCATTTAGAGTTGCCATTTGTATGAAACTAGTTTTAATTTAATCAAACATTTATTGGTTTTTAGATTGACTCATAAACTGTAAGATTTTAAGTAATGAAAATCTTAGCATCTTTAATTATTAACTTCTAATATGATGTTTAGATTCTACTCAATATTATTAACTTAGATTATATAGAGATAGAAAAAAAATTATTCTTTTTAGTTACAAAAAAATGTTTACTAAGTTCATTAACCAGTTTAATTTGACTGACAGTAGTATATTGGGAATCATCTATTTTTATACTTTTACATTATTATACGAATTGCTTTCCTGCTATACATAACAGAACAAGTTATTTCATTGGATAATACATATTGATGAATTTTATCTAAAATATCTCATTTGCATAAAATCTCTTAAGCCAGATGATCAAGTTAAAAATAATTTCTTTTTTTTTTCAGGGGGAAGAAAAAGATCAAATGTTCCTTTTGACTTCTCGTTATAGTGCAATGATTTTGGAATGCCAACAAGATGGCGACAGCATTGATATCATCACAAAAGCCCTTGGATCTGTTCAAGTAAAAATGTTTTCATTTTATTGATGAATAGAAATAAAAAAAGAAATTCTAAAATCTTTTATTTTAATACACACACACACACACACACACTAATCAATAGTATTATAATTATAATAGTATTATATCACTTAGGCTAACAAAAGGCTCATAAATTTTAGATTTAGTTTATATGATTTCTAAAATTCCTAGTAGATATCTTTATCAGCAACAACAGTGAAGCAGTGGTAAAAGCTTTGACCCTGGAATATTATTCCAAGAGTTTGAATACCAGTTCAAACCATGACGTTCACTTTCAGCTGCTTCAGGCTAATGAGGCTTGTTGAGAGAATAACTTGTCTAAATGTAAAGATAATACTGATTCTAAAAACCCAGTATATGAGACCCATCAAATCGGTAAGAATAACTTATCTAGGTAAAGGGCAATACTGATTATAAAAAGCCGAGCGGTATTATGTGCACATAAAACTGGTGTTGTGCCTAACTTGAGTTTGTGCTTGACCAAGTACATAAATCTTATTAGATATCTATATCCCAGTAAATATAAATACCTCTTAACAGACAGATGTAAAATGTGGGTTTTGACAAGAAATAATATGTATTAAAGTTTAAGTAAAATTTGGTAAAAGAAGACACACAAAGAATTCTGACATAAAATTGTATATTTGTTGTTAAAGAATTTTGTATTAATTTTTAGTCAAAAAAACTTAATGTCATTTGAAACTCAAGTTGTTTGAGGCTTAGATCTAGTTTTGAAAGGAAGTAAAAAAAAATCTGTTTTTGGTTTAACAGGGCTCTACAGACAAATTTAATTTTTTGTTGATCTTTGACTACTTAATATTTCTATTTACCAGTCGAATAGAAAAATTCTAGCTAAACTATGTAATACTATTTCACTGTTATGAATAAACCAATCATTTTAGATTATGTTTAATTTTCGAATCATGATATAGACAAAATTTATAGGAGGAAATTCAGCATGGTTATAAAGTTATCCCAATGCTATTAGTTTTTTTTTGAAACTTCAAAAGAAGCAGACTAGTGTCAAAGGTTTGGGAAATGATACCATGTGATTAATTTTATTTTAGTTTTAGAAATATTTCTTTAAAAAGCCTTGTTTAAAAAAAGAAAAAAGTAACTGTTAACCTTTTATTGTTTAAATAATTGTCTTTGCTCGTTTAATTTTAATAAAATATAAGTTGAAAAGACATTTTTTCATTCACTAATGTAGGATATGTCCGTGGAGAAAAAAAAAACAGTCACCAAAAAGATAAGCGATTTTTTAGTCACCAACTGGAAAAATCGCTTGCAATGTAGAAGCTTGGTTAAGATAATTACTCTTTAACTTTACAGACTGAAAGCTCACTAACAAGATTTTGTCTTGTATTTGTTGCATATATTCTTTAATACTTTATTAATAGATGAATCAATTGAATGAAATTATCAATGAACACTTATAAAATTCTTTTGCCAATATCTAATGCAATAATTTTCTTTGTATGAACCAGGATAGAGTTGGTCGTCCGTCTGAAACTGGTATCATTGGAATTATTGATCCTCTGTGTCAAGTGATCGCACTTAGACTTTATGATGGATTATTAAAAGTTATTCCCTTGGATAAAGATCGTGAATTAAAGGCATTCAACATACGGTAAAATAAAAAATCCTTTTTTTATTATCTTTACAAAATATTCAAATATTCCTACCTTGCTGTATTGATCTATTGAATTTAAAACTGTTATTTTTGCAATGATAAAGTGAATTTCTGCCCACACATTTATATAGTATTATATTTCAGCCACAATGAGATTTGGGGTTCTATATATAAGGTACTCTTGATGATACAGAGGGTGAAAGAGGAGAATATCTATTAATATAAGTCTTATAACAAATGTAAATTTAAATGCCCTACTGTTGTCCTCATCCTTATCATTGTTATATTCACAACGTTTCGGCCGATTAACCCTTCGGCCTTCTCCAGGTGATTGATCTCGGGAACCTTCTTGTCGTAATCGGGAATTACAGAATTTCGAACTCAACCCTTTATTCAAACTA
>JAUZSX010313916.1:0-12087 GCA_034780655.1 Idiosepius hallami | reverse complement strand
ATTGCAAAAAAAAAGGGAAAAAAATAGATTAGACCATGCATATAGATAATTCAGGTTTGTAAAAGCAGAGGGAGTATTATACATTTTTTAAATCACTAATCATGTAGATAGCCTTATCTTTTTGCATTACTATATAATAGAGCTTAACATAAATTTATTTTAAGAAGAAGAAGAAGGAGAATTTGATTTTTAAAAAATCAAAAAACAATAAAACAATTAAAAAAACACAAAAAAAGAAAACACAATTCAAGAAGAACACACCCAAGAAAAAAATCTTGGCAATTTAATCAGGCTTTGAAAGGAAAAAATTTTGAAAAAATATAAATATCTGAAGAAAAAAAGATAGAAAGATAAAAAGAGAGAGAGAGAGAGATAAAAAGAGAAAGAGAGAGAGAGATAGAAAGAGAGAGAGAGAATATCAAAAGGTGAAAAGTGAAAACAAAAGTGAACAAATATTTCAAGCAAAAAAAAATTGCAGCTCTGAATAGCATGACCCTTAAAAAAATGTAGGAGGGGGTTCTGGGGCCCTCTTATTATTTATCGTTTTTTTCAATGAATATCCAGGCACAGCAAGTGTTGTGCACTGAGAAATGCACAAGGAACAATGCAAAAGAAAAAAAAAAAAAGAGTTAAAGTTTGATAAATAAAAAAAGAAATAGAAAAAGAAAGGAAGAAAGAAAGAATTTAAGATTCAATCAAAAAGATAAAAAAAAAAGAAAGAAAACAACAAAAAAAAAGAAAATGGTTGACTTCATGGGTGGGTGGGGCAATGGGGGAGCAAAGAGATTGATAAAGAAAGTGTGAAGAGGGGGGCAAACACACACACACAAAAAAGTAGATAAAAAATATATAAATAAACATTGAAAATATGAAATAGAATAAAGAGATCTTTTTTTTTTGTGTTTTTGTTTTATAAGATTTTTTTTTTGTTCTTAAAGTAAATAATTAAGGTGATCATTAAAAAAAAATTGGCAGAAAAAAAATCAAAAAAAATCAAATAAAACAAAGAAGAGAGATGCAATATGAAACAGCAAGCAGAGATTTAATTACATAGCTAGTCGTGGTCCCCGAGGTGCATGCCCCGACTTAGCCAGCAATTTATTGTCACCTTCCTCGAGGTCGTCAGGAATTTTGGAATAACTGCAACACAGAAAACCAACCTCTAAGATAAGTACTTTATCCAGAAAAAGAATATTATATTGAAAACAACATTTTTTTAAAAAATATATAAGAAAAAGGTATATTTTAAAAAAAAAGGTTTTTTTCTAAATCTTAATGTTATTTAAAAAAAAAAATAAAAACAATCTGCTCAAAAAAATATTCTATTTATTATTTTTATAATGGGTCAGTAATTAATTGAGCTGTGACAATATGCTTTTATTAAAGAATATTTTTTCACTGCTCTAGTTATTAATAATAAAATTAATAATTAGAGAATTAAAAGAAATGGTAAAACTGCAAAATAGTTAAGTAATGACAAGAATATTTTTTTATAAAAGCATATTGTCACAGCCCTGGTAATTAATATTTATCATTTACAGATAAAAACTTTGGAATTAAACATGAGTAAAATTATTTGACTTAGAAACACATGCAAATATTTTAATAGAGTTATGTTTTTTTTGTTTTTTTAATGTGTTAATTATTCTATCTTTGTACTTTGTATTAAGATAAAATCAGTGTTTTAATTAATAAATCATAATTTATCATCTTAAAAGAATTACCACTCAAATGTTATTTAACATCATGAACAAGTAAGATTTTCATGGTATTTTTTATAAACCTTTTGGAGTGAGGATTTATGTTTTCATCTTTTGCAGACTCTTGTCCTCATATTCATAATTAATATTTTTCCACGTTCTAGGTAAAAGCCATATCTTCAGATAGCGGCTACAATTCCTACCCAATCAGACTAAAAGATTAGTTGTCCAAAACATGGTGAGGCTACAATTATGGGAGGCAGTCTACAAGACTCAACATTTCTATCTGGTGGCATGGTTAATCACTTAAAGAAGGCCAGAGAATTATTGGGCAAAATGTTTATAGATATTTATTCAAAATTATTTTGACAAATTAATTTATCAACCAAGGACATAAATGCCTACTTTTATGTATCTGTGAATTTTTTCATGGGTTCAGCTAGTAATAATGCACTAATGTACAAAAACATTATCTATTTTTATGATCTTTAAATATATCATAACATTCCAGTGCTGTTTAAAGACTCTGTGGACATTATAAATAAATTCTACCTATATGTCTGGATACGATTATATAACAAGATGCTATTAAACATTATCCTCCAAATTATCAGTATTATGAAATATATATTTTTAAATGATGTTAAGAAACACTTTATAAAAAGCAATGACAATAACAATGTAATGATCATTCTTTTAATGGCAGCATATTTAATTCAGGAAAAATTCATTTTGCAGTGAAACAAGATCAAATGATTTTAAATTATTTTATTGCATTGAATTTTGAATTATTTTCTTTTGAATTATTTTCTCTTGAATTATTTCATTGAATTTAATTTTGAATTATTTTATTGCTTTAGTTTTGAATTATTTTATTCAATTAATTTCAAATTATTTTATTGCATTTGATTTTGAATTTAAATTACTGCACATAACAACAGACTAATTTCAGTTTATCACTTTGGTGCAGAAAATTATTCCTACATGCATGGTAAAACCATTACATTCACTTTCACGTGTCTTTGGCAGATGAGCCTCATTAACTTGGAGGGTAAAACTCACCTAGGTGTAAAGACAACACTGATACAAAAAACTTGGGTGGATGAGACCCAATAACTAAATGAAAGTAATTTATCTAGGTGTAGGGCAACACAGATTACAAAACCCTTGACCACGTAGATATATCTCTACATCCATTACATAGATTGGAGTACAATAAAACAGCCTTGTGCCAAACTTGGGTTGGTGCTCAGCCAAGTGAATATAACATCCCTACATCTATGCTCCTTATCTCCATTATAATAGTGTTATGGTGGCACTTTTGGATGTCCACCAGCCGAGTGGTATTAATAGGAAATAAGATTACACATAAAAGACAGGAACAGGTAACAGTGTGTATTTAGAAATATACAACAAGGAAACGGAGTCAACCATGACCTTCCTGGTCACATGGCTATTCCAGACTATTTCAGAAGTGACATCATCACGGAAGTGACGTCGTGGACAGACGTGATGAATGGAGTTGTCCACTATTTCGTATCGGGGTGTCTCCAACAAATAGAAAGTCCCAAATACTAGCAAAAAAGCTAGGCAACAATCAATCATCCTTTCATCCTTGTAAATTCGATTAAAATAGAATAAAGCTTATAAGAAGTTCATCTGAAAAGCCTGGGTCCTCATCACACGCTCAATTCGTATCTAAGATTTCAACTGTATCTTCCATTGATTTAAAGCCAACTTTCACAAGAGAATACTAAAAAAAAAAAAAATCTAAAAAGAACATTTCCATTCCTTGCAACAGCACTGATTGGAATTAGCTGTTGATGTTGACAGCTAGGATGGGGGAGACATGCTTAGGATCAAAATGAGAAGGAAGGAGTGGATGTTGAAGAGAGATTAGAAGTCGGCCGAGGTTAACAAAGGCAGATGAATATCCATGTAGACATTTGGTCTGACACACAATCATTGTAATCAATGATTGTGTGTTAGACCAAATGAGATATTCTTTAACATACTGGCACAGAATAAAAATAGGCTTCACACACCACCAATGTACAAGTCAACATTCTTGTCAGAAAAACCTGCTGGTTAAGTAGGCTTCTCTTGTACTTTTATAAAAAGCCTAATTAATACTTTACACTAAACATATAAGAAAAATTTAGCTAGAAACGAAACATTTTATCTACTGATAAAAACTATAAAGACCAGTTCTCTTGCCCTCTCTAAACCAGCATAAATGATAATATATGTAACAAACATAGGAACAAATAGAAACAAAAAACCCAAAACATATCCTTATTTTAGAATTGTTTTTCTTAAATAAAGACCAGTTCTCTTGCCCTCTCTAAACCAGCATAAATGATAATATATGTAACAAACATAGAAACAACTAGAAACAAAAATCCCAAAACATATCCTTATTTTAGAATTGTTTTTCTTAAATAAAGACCAGTTCTCTAGCCCTCTCTAAATCAGCATAAATGATAATATATATAACAAACATATGAGCAAATAAAAAAAAAAAACAACAAAAAGCCCAAAACATATGCTTATTCTAGAATTATTTTTCTTAAATTTTTATAAAAGACTTTTTTTTTTAGAATAGAACAAAATGTCTGCTTGAACCTGAATGGAACAAAAAGAGAAAAAAGAAGCAAGAAAAAATTTTAAGAAACAAATTAACTAAACAGAAATACTTTTTTCTCTCACATAAATATAAATTAATTGATTAAATAATTAATTATTTCATTGATTAATCAAAATCAACAATCTACAAAGTTGCAATAAAAAGTCTATTGCAAATGGATAACAGATTTTTCAAGTTTAATTATTATCTAATTGATAAATAATAAAAAAGATTTCGCATTTATGAAAGGGCAGTAACTCTGCATTGGATAAATGAATATGGTTTTTCCTTATACAAAATCAGAGTAAAATGGCTCAATACCCCCACACACAAAAAATAGCTCATTCCCACTTTTCCAAAAAAAAAACAAATAAACAAAAAAAAACACTTTTTTTTATCACTCTAAGAAGAATTTAAATCATAAACAAATTACACTAAAATTGTACCTCAGAGAAATGAATATTATCTCTCTTGATATTTTCTCAAAAATTATTTAACAAACCAAGTCTATAAAATCAAATAAGGACTATAGTTACAATAATGAAAATAGGTACTTTTGGGCATGTATGTTTTAAAAATAAAATCAGCGAAATAATCGATTTTTTTTTAACAAAAAATAAAGGATTAGTAATAAGAATGATTAAAAATGCTTACATATCAAATAAACATGACGATTAGAAAAGATGAAATCTTGACAATAAGAAAAATGGATGATATTGAAGAAAAGCAGAGAAGACATTTTAGTTTAGAAACGATTTTTAAACCTCCATTGCTTACAGATCGAAATTGTTATGAAAAACAGCAGTTTTAAAGTTTTTATGTTCATTGTTTTATCTTTTTTGGTTTCTAAATGAAAAAAATGGTCGAGATGAACCATTCATGTTGAAATTGTTTAACAATATTTTTTATGTTAAAAAAATAAAGAAAATGGTTTCTTACTTAGAAATACTTGAGCTTTTCTTTGTTTGAGATGATGGACTTGTGCCATCTTTTTCCTTCTTCTTGTTAGGCATGTTTGTAACAGAAGAGAGAACTGAAAGAAACCAATGAAATTTATTGAAAAAAAAAAGCAAAATAACAAGAAATAGTCAAAACTGGTCATAAATCCAATCAAAATGATAAAGATAAAAATATTTATAATAATAATAATAATAATAACTATCAGAACCTGTGGAAATTCCAATATTTATTTTTTTTAAAGGATGTATTACTTTTTTTTTCAAACTTACACCATTATACATCCTCTTAAAAACTTGACTTTTTTAAAATATAAAATAAAATAAAATAATAGACAAAGAGACAATCTGAAACAATAAACTTTAAAACAGTCACTTTTTTAAAAAATTTTCATCCGAAAAAGTTTTAACTATCTCTATAATTGAGAGTTATGTAAGGGTTGTAATTTGTTCCTCTTTAATTACTGTTTGTTATGATGATTGTAATTTGCCACCCATGTAACTAATAACAGATTAATACATAGATAATAATGATCATAATCATAAAAGATAAAGTATTTGCTTTTTCTTTTTTTTTTTTCTTTACTGAAACAAAATTAATTTTTTTATATTTATAAAAGGGAGGATAATAACTTATTAAATGAATAGTTTGTTGCCAATATATTCTTTTGGACGTATAATAAGACTGTCAAAAACTTGAAAAAATCTTTTTAATGTTTGAAAAAAAAAACATACATAAAGAAAATAAAACCAAAAAATAAATAAAGTAAAACTTAAGAAGACAGTTTTGTAGATTAAAATAAACCTCCTAAAAAAAATATAGCATACACCTAGAAAAAAAAAGTTATTTATTTGAAAATTTAATTAATTTTCTTAGAAACAATATTTCTTTTTAATTTGATTATCTGAAAGAAAACTGTAACCCAGATGTTCAATTTATCCTGAATGATGAAAATTCTGTTGCACAATTCATGTTCCAATGTTTAAATTAATATCTTTTTTGCAATCAAAAGTAAAAAAAAAAAAAAAAAAAAAAAATTATCACCATTTTGAAATGGTTGGTTGTTAACCTTTTTTATGGAAGATGTCTAACTAAATGTAAGCATTATCCAATATTGTTAAATATTATTAAATATAAGCCTTTTTTAAAAATCAAACTAAACTTTGTTATATCTTTAAAGCAAATCAAATCATAAAAGTTAAAATAAATTCCATAAAGGCTAAGCAAAAATAATAGAACAGAAATATTTTTTCTTCAGTTAAAAAATAAATTTATTGATATAAATGATTTAAAAAGTGACAAAATTATCTTCCATTTTGTTTCTAAAAATTGATGAAGCATGAAAGATGAACTTGAATTCTATCTTCAAAAGAAAGATTTTTTGAAAATTCAGAAAAAAAAAGAAAAAATATTGTTTAGCAAAATAAGAGTTAAAATAATATTTGAGAGTCAAACTGCAAAATTCTGTGGATGCTTGCGGAGAATTTGATGTCCATCTTGTTGAAATCCTGAGAATGATTGGAAGAGAAAACACTGATTTAAGAAAGTTTTTTTTAGCAAATGGGATGAGTTACAAGGCCTGAAAAGGAAATTTCACTCAACACTTTTTAGACAAATAAAAAAAAAGAAAAGAAATATAATTTATTTAGATTTATGTAAGAATGAAATCAAACAGAATCTTTGATCTTCTTCCAATTTAAATTTCAATTTAAAATAGCTGTAAATTGTTTATATTGTTATATTATTGTTAATTCATTTATCATAATGATGATAATTATCATTGTAAATTCAAATTCATTGATAGGACTAGATGTTAACTTCCCCAAATAGTAATAGATAAAATAAGTAAATAAATACAATAAATAAATAACAGCACAGCAGCTGAATTCTGACTAGAACTCATCAGCAATGGACCATGCGATGCCACCCTTCCGACACATCATTAGTTGCATGCCTCGACGTCATTGGGTGCTTCGGCCATTTTCTTACAATGTACACTCTGCCAAGGCCGGCCCACCACATTTAATCTATATTAAATTATTTCTTATTTAAAACATCAAAATTAAATTCATTTTAGTGAAAAAAAGGGCAAATTGTTCTTACATCCAATAGATCTGAAGAGATTTACGAAGAATAGGGGACCATGGATTGAGAACCTCAGGCCTAAATCAACCAAACTTTATTTTGGCTTGTAATCGACACGTTTCATTTTTTTTATCTCGAGTTGAAAAAAAAAAACATTTAATCCCTACAAATCTTATTCAGAAAAGATTTGTCCCCATTTTTTTATATAGAAATCTTAACAAAAAGAAAGCAAAAAAGTTTTTAAAAATTTTCTGCTTTGATCTGTTAATTGAACAATTTTCAGACTCTAGAAACAGATTGAGGAAAAGTTGATGAAAAAATAATTTGAAAAGAGAAAACAAAAACATGAATTCATTTATAAAGTCAAAACAAACTGAAAAAATCTATAACAAAAATTAAAAATAAAAAACACATTTTCTTCTTGTAGATTTTACAATAAAGCAATGACTGCGCACTAAAGTCGCTTTATGACATATAGATTATATAATAAAGATTGTATTAATTCTATTTGCGGACTGTTGTTCTCATCTTTCATAGTTTGTTGTTTCACTTTTTTTCTCCATGTTTCGACCAACTTATCCTATAGCCTTCATCAAGTAATTAATCACAATCCCAGGTAGGGACTCTTGTAACCATATCCCCAGAAACTGCTACCTTCAATAGTTATCTGTCACACCATGTTTAGATCAACTAAGCACCTGGCTTGCTTAGGTAGGAATTGAAACCGTTATCTTCAGACAATGCTCACTTGGAACGCCTCACCAAAGAGTGATCAAAGTTGGATTGAAGGATGAGAACAACAGTCCACAAATAAAATTATTATGTAGATTAAAAAGCCTCATGTTAAAGAATTTCCAAATAAATACAATAAAGATTGAATAATAATACATCATCAACTAAACTAGAAAACTTTGAAAAAAAAAAAAACTTGCACAAAAATGTATATTTTCTTTATTCAAAAATACAAAATAAGCAATCAGCCAAATTGGTGCTCTTGCAAAACAAGAATAATCATAACAACAACAAGAGTAGTAACAATAAAGAAAATAATAATAATAAGTGAATAGAAATAAACTGATAAAGGAATAAATATATAAGGGTCTGATATCAAATAACCAATCCAAAATATTGTTTTTGTATATAAAGAACAAGGCAGTCACATGTTTTTCTTTTGACAGATGTATCTTATTTGACCACAAAGATAAATAAAATGAAAAATTAAACTAGAAACAAATAAAAATAAATGAATTAAATCAATTGTTAATAAATGACAATAAATTTCAAGAAATATATAGTCATTTTTCTTTTGGACAAAAAATGATAGTTGGAAAATTATAGGTATAAATAAAATGGTCCAAATCATAATGGTCATACCACTATCTTATTAGACCCAAAACATCGAAACACTAACTGTATCCAAAGCCTTAAGAGTTCATAAAGCTGTTTTGTTCCAAGTACAACTGGAATAATGGTCTTTTTCTCGCTTGAATGCATTATATATGACAAAAAAAACAGAAAAAGAAATAATAAAAAAGATATTCAAGAAAATAAACAATAAATTACTTGATATATAAAAAATATTTTAAAAAAATGAAATCAAATAAAATTCTCCTGAAAAGAAATAAATCTTGGTTTCTATGGTGATAAGAGAGAAAAAAATGAATTAAAAAAAACAAAAAAAACAAAACAAACAGACAAAAAAATTAACGACAATGAAGTCAGCTTTTTCTTTTTCTTAAACAAAGATTCATAACATTTTTTTTAAAAAGAAAGAAAAAAGTGATTTACTCTATATCAATACGTGCACATGCAGATTCTTGTAGATACATAAATAATAATAATAATAATAATAATGATAATAATAGTCAATCACATGTGTGGTAGTGGTGGCAACAGCAGCCTTATTAAAGATCTTTCATCATAATATGTGTATACCAAATGATAAACAATAGAAACGAGTAAAAACCAGATGAAAAAAAAAATGAAAACTTCATTTAAATAGAATTTCTGTAATTGGGAATTATTGTTTGGCTGTATTTGTTTAGAGTTCAATTTCATTGCCAAATAATAAAATTCTAGTATTGATAACAACTTTTTGATTCCTTGAACAATAGTTTGAGCTTTACATGATTTTTTTTACTTCTGTTTTCTGAAACAGTGTTTATATCAAATAGTTGATCGTTCTTGATCAATTCTAAATTCATTTTTTATACTTATTTGAATTTGTTTTTAAAAGCAAGGCAGAACATATTTCATATAAAGAAAACCAGTTAAATGGTAAATTCAGAGCTAAAAACTAAACTTATACCAGAAGTTAAATAATTCTTAAAAGCTATGTTTATCATTTTATGCTAATCAATAAAAAATATTCTTTTAAAATTCTAGGATTAAAAAAATTATACATAGTATTTGAACTTGTAGTTTATATTTTAAAATTTAAATAATAATGAAGAGTGATATACTAATAGAATTAATTATGATTATGGAAGAGGCGTATTGACACTAGGCCTTTAAAGTACCACCACAGGGTGTTGGCAGAGTCTGAACTTTGCTAATAACAGGCATAAGGATTAGATACAAAATGATTTTATGAAATATTGAAGGAGGAGAGCATTATCTATGGTGTCAAATTGTAATATTCAAATTAAATATATATATAAAAAAATGATATTCTTTTGACATAGCAGACCAGTCTTGTCACCAGAGGGGTGAGTTTGTCAACCAAGCCCACTCACCTAGATTTGAACTTTCGAACTATCAACAACAGCAACCTTTGATCTAAAATAGGACTGGGTGCAAGAAAGTGTGCCGACACACACACAATACAGCTGGTTGAAAAGTTTACCAATAAATTTTCTGTTTTGAATCTGATTTTCTTTGCGAATTAATTTAATTAATTAAAAAAATTGTGGATTTTGGTCATCTACAACATGAAGACCCCAGGAAGTGTGACACCATAGAGAATGGAGTGGAATGTACAGGGGGATCATGAAGAGATTTGTTGTCACTTTGACTCCAGTGAAAGTCATTGGTCACTAATATCTTGAAAGCTTTAGTTGTGACTCATCTATCAATTAATAATAACCCTTTTTGTATATATTATTTTTTGGTCGAATTCAGACCCCAAAATCTAGATTCATATTAAAGTTGAAAGAAATACCTTTAGCACAATACCAGTGTGTGTTTTAGGACATATCAATCTTTTTAGATCATTTAATGCCAAGAAGAATCATTTTTTAAATAACAATGTACACTATTTAATCCATAGCTAGAGAGAAAGTGGGGATTCATACTTTTCCCAAGGGTATTGTACAAATGTGAATGTATACGGAATGACTGGAATTTAAACTTGCAGATTATGATTTCAAAGTCTGACTGGCTATGCACTGTCGCTAGTCAACTTCTCCCACAATATTGGTAGTCTTTGTCAGTATTAGCCGACCAGATACATAAGATTTATTTATAAGAACCAGGATTTAATGTCTAAAGCATTTTGTAATTTTTAAATCTGGGGTAGCGGTATTTGCTGTAAAATATAGAATATATATATATATATATATATATATATATATATATATATATATATCTGATCTTTAATATTCATTTATTAATTTCATTTCAAGTTAGAAAGTTTTTATTTTCCTTAAATTGATTATAACAACCGATAAAGAGAGAATCAAAAACATTTTTTTTTCTCTCTTTATCGGTTGTTATAATCAATTTATCTCAGCAACAAAAAAAAAGAAGTTTTTCCACAATTCATTCACTCAACATAGAATAGAATAATCAATACTTTTAAATTTTAATCTAAAAATAATCTTTTAAAAATAATCATTTTTATTAGATAGACTTGCATAGAAATATGCTAAAATGGAATTTACTTATTATATAAGATACAATAAACTCTACTTTTAAATTTCAATCTAAAAATAATTGCTTGATAAATAGACTTGCATAGAAATATGTTGAAATTGAATTTATTCATTATATAAGTTTTATACTTAAATTTCATTCAATTTGATTCTTTTTTATATTTATGCAATTGCAAGTCAGTAATTAATTTCTGTGACTTGTTTTTCAATGCAACTTTCCAGTATTCTGAACAAGCAAACAATTTCTAAAACCAAACTGCTGACTACATGTATTCAAGACTAAATCATTCGATTTACTATTAGAAAAAAAAGAGAGACAACATCTGTTGAGATTTAAAACTGAAAAAAAAATATGACAAGGTCTGTCCATTGTTATGCATGGCTTGATAGTAAATCTAAAATAAAGCTTTTTAAATAGATTGCTATTTCCAAGCAATGATAATAATACCAAGTAGCATTGTAAGTTCAATCAACCGTAAATCAAAAAATATATAAACAAGGCCTGAGTGAATGAATGAAGCAAGCATTAAAGTTATTAAGAAAGAAGAGGAAGAAAAAGAAGAAGAAGAAGAAATAATGGGTGAAAGATTGATTGAAAAATAAAAAAAAAAGGTAAAAAAAAAAGGTAAAGAATAGCAGATAAATTGAAAGGAAGGATTGAGGGTTGGGCGTTTTTGTTTGGTTTTGGTTTTACTGGCTATTTTATAGGAAAGGCAAGCAATCAAATATATTGCTTGGAGAATTTAAATGAAGAATGAAAAAAAAAAGAAATGGAAGAAATACACCTTCAAAGAATAGAAAGCTTCAAAGGGAAGCAATTCAAATAAAAAGAAATAATGAAAAAAAT
>JAUZSX010313906.1:0-12087 GCA_034780655.1 Idiosepius hallami | reverse complement strand
ATATCCAGACATAATTCCCCAACTTACTTCGAAATTTTTTTCAATTACATGTTAGTTCTTAGTGTGTTTTTTTTTGTGAGGCTGAGTCTCACCCTATAGTGGATTCATCCTGACTCTATATAAGCAACTCCCAAGATGAATACAGACAGAGCAAGATAATGTATTTTTTCATCTTAAAAACTTTTAAACCATCTACACAGTGTTCCAGGCTCTTCTTTGTGGACCCTAACTGAACCCCATAACAGTTTTGTTCTGATGTGTTTATTCTATGTTGAAGTTTATGATACATTTTGTTTTACTTCGTGTTTTTTATGCATGTGTCCTTTTGAGCAATTTTTTTCTTAATGAAATATGTTTGAAAAATGATATTCTGTCTGAATATATTAAATTTAAATAATATAATGGAAAGAAAATCTGGAGTTTGAGTCCCTAAGGCGGTCCGAAACTGTACTCAGCTCGTTCCAAACGTACTGCTCTGCTTTCCTTTGGATTCCGCCGGCAAGGCCGAGAGGAGGATACTGAGAAATGGGTAGAATCAGAGATCCCCAAAATACTTTGCCCAGGCCTTGCGCCCTGGAGAGCCCGCTTCACTGCTGCTGTTCCAGTGGCAGAATCAACATGAGGTGCATTTATCCATCATCTCTAGAGACGGACAGATGCCATCAATAATTGAAAATATAACATAATTAAAATAATATAACTAATAACTATTGTGGTTTCATGTTCTGAAGAGCTTTATGTATAAATATTGCTGACAATCACCGAAGGGCGTTAACTCCGTGTCTATGCTTATCTACTATATATGCTCTATTACTGATATTGAGCACTTTAAATAGACAAAGCAAACTTGCTCTACAATTAATTTATTAATCAAACTATGTACAAACCAACAGACAGGAAAAAAGCTTTATTATAATAGAAAAGCATTCATGTTGAAGATGAGGACTATATAATTACTAAGAGCAAAAGTATGAACCTGGAATTTATGCAACATACAATATTGAATCTTACTATTCAGGTTTAACAAGCATTGTAACTGTACCCAGACACAATTACCATTCAGTGTAGATGACTGGGAGAATCGTTTACCCATGAGTAGGTCATCCACACTGTCAACGCTTTTATAACTATTGATATCTTAAGACTTATTTTAAGATACCTTTCTTTTCTTTCTTCGTTATTATCAAAAGGAAAAAAAAGAAAAGAGTTTTGTCAAACACTTCCCGTCTTCTTCATACAACGTATCGTTTGCGCAAGATAGATGCTGCTGATAAATGGTTTGAAACTTGCAGATTCTCAAGAGAAACATTTGAAACAAGAAAAAATTTGTTTTCCCTTCCCGTCAAACAGTGCTTAGCCACTTAGCGGAATGTGCCTTGCGGCCCCTTTAGCCTAAAAAATCCAACTTGCTCCTCCCCCTTAAACATACTGGAGCCTTCGACTATATATACATAAATATACAAATATATATAGAAAGAGAGTTCAATTCCAAGTCAAAACCATTACATTCACTTTAGCTGCCTCGGGCAGATGGGGCTCATTAATTCGGGAGAGCAAACTTGTTTGTTTGTTTGAGATATATCTTACTTTAGTAAGGAATACATCAAGAACACTTGGTTAGGGTTTAATACAAGGGTTTATTTACAAGGGGTATACATGTAACTAAGAGTCTCTTGACATCTTTTCGTGTTCTGGAAACGTATTACACGAGTTCAAATCCCAGTCAAAACTATTGGCTTTTACCTTAAGTTGCCTAGGGCAAATGGGGCTCAATTTGGGAGAGTAATTCATCTAGGTGAAGGGCAACACTGACTACAAAAGGCCAGGGATATAATGGCCATGTAAAAATAGCCTTATGCCTAACTTTGGTTTGTGCTCGAGTGGGTAAATACAATATCAACCTTTTTAGGTCTATTAATGCTGAGAACAATCATCTTTTGATAAACGTTTTTTTTTTTTTCCACATATTTTTTAATTGACACAAAGTTCACTATTTAACCCATAGCTGGAGGGAATATGGGGATTCATAACATTTTAGGTCATTTAATGATGAAAACAATCATTTTATGATAAACATTCTTTTTTTCCACACATAATTTTTTGAATGACACAATGTGAAATATTTAACCCATAACTGAAGAACGTTTATCAAAAAATGATTGTTCTCTGCATTAAAGATTACTTTTTAAAAAAAGGTTGATATGCCGTAAAAAAAACAAACAAAAAGAAAGCAATTGTAGCACAAGTTACTTGTTTATTTGCTTGCTAGAGATTGATTAATGAGTTTTACCGCATGTCAAGTCTGATTGAGTTATTCCCTGTTGGAGTTGGATTTTTTTTGTGTAGCAGTTTTTATTGGGACATTCTTTAAAAAAACAATCTGGTTTTATTGAGTGATGAGTTGTCAAGTTTTATGGCATCTACTGGGTTTTGATTAAATACTAAGATTTGTGAAATACTGGATTTGAGAAAATATGTTCACTGATGCATAAGACAGGCTATAAATAACTTGTGTCCTTTAGATTTGAATTCTTCTTATTTCATATTGTTACACTCAGTGGTGCATTGGGCAGCAAATTTGTCTGCACTTTATTTTTGAATATCACAGGATGAACTATTTTATATCTTATAGTTTTGTATAAGGATTTTTTTGTTAATGGTTCGTTTAATAGTCACTGTTTGTTGTTTGATTGGTTTTATTTTATGACAAGTCAATTTTTTTTTAGTTATTTAATATGCAAGGCATTACCATTTTTTGGATAAAAACATCCTTTTGTCTATACTTTATTTTTGAATATCACCAAATGAACTATTTAACCCACAGCCGAAGGAAATGAAGGGATTTGTACCTGTTTTAAGAGTATTAATATGAATGTAAATGTAACAGAACCACTTGGTTTAAAACCAATCTTTATTATTATTAACAGATACCAATCATTATTATTAACAGATACCATTTATTATTATTTTTAACATATATTATTTTTATTATTATTATTAACAGATACCAATCATTATTATTAACATATACCATTTATTATTATTTTTAACATATGTTATTTTTATTATTATTATTAACATATACCATTATTATTATTATTAACATATATTATTATTATTATTATTATTAACATATTATTATTATTAACAGATACCATTTATTATTATTATTATTATTAACAGATACCATTTATTATTATTATTATTATTATTATTATTAACAGATACCAGTTTGACAGTTTTTTTTGTTTCCCATCAATCTAGTTGAAAAGAAAATATGGATGGATTGTGTTAAGAGTTGAAATTTGAAAAAAAAAAAAATAAAATGAAAAAAATACCAAAAAAACAAAAAACAACAAAACAAGTTTTGGTTTTTAGTAAAATTTGTTAGCATAAAGTCATAAAGTGATTTTTGAGAAAGCAAGAATCTTGAGAATTGCAGACAATTTGTTTCATTATTTGAAAGGTTTAATTGTGCCGCTTCCTGCAAAAAAAGAAAAGAAAAAACGACATTAATAATCAAGCAGAAAATTATCTTTAAAAACAAAAGAAAAGAAAAAAAGGTAAACTTTTACAAGTTTAAAACTATGGAAGAACATAACCAATATTTTTTTTTATTTTATCAGCTATTCTGAACATTATACCAGTCTAAGATTAAAATAAAAGTAATATTTTCTGTGATTATATGAATTGCTGAAAGGAATAAAATATATTAGGTTTTCATTTGTTTTTTTTAATAGTATACAAGAGTATATAAAATCCCATGTAAAATATTTAATGTTGAATCTTGATTTATAGGTTATTGGTAGAGTATTATTAAAGTTTTTATACTGAATCTTGTCTAATTGTACTAAGCAAATAATATCAATGACTTATCAACTGATATAGACTATGTCTTTTTTAAACTGAACATTTATGATTTGTATATTTATTATGTAGACTATGGTCCTCATCTTTGTAATGGTTAAATTCACTACATTTCGGCCAGTTTATTCTTCGGCCTTCTTCAGGTTTTCTGTTCATTGTCAGAATTAAAATTTCACTCTGATATTTTTTGTACTGTCAAAATAATGTGTTGAATAAATAAAATCATGAAGAAGGCTGAAGGATAATCTGGCTGAAAAATAGTGGATTTAACTAACATAAAAACGGGGACTAAAGTCTTCATAAATAAATATACAAATTATCATGCTTCATCACAAGGATTCTAAAAAAACAATGAATATTCATATTTAAGCTATTTTTCAGATTAGAAGACTGATAAGCTAATTTCAAAATCCTTAAGTTTGAAAATTTATGATACAAAAACTGTTTGTTGTGTATTAGGTTAACAATTAAGTTCTTGCTGTTTTGTTTAAAACTATTACTGTTAGTTTTGATTTCAAGAGAGAAAGAGAAAAGATGAAACAGAAAGAGGGGGTAAGAGAGAGAATGTGCATGTGAAAGAGAGAGAGAGAGAGAGAGTGTGTGTGTGTGTGTGAAAGAGAGGGAATGTGTGTATGTGTGAGAGAGAGAGAGAGAGAGAGAGAGTGAGGAAACAACAAAAAGGAGTGTGTAATACAGAATTATAGAGTGCAAATAGGGGTTTCAAAAAAAAGAGAGAGAGGGAAAAGGAGACAAAAGGAGAGAGAGAGAGAGAGAGAGAGTCAATCGTCTAGATTTAAACAAAAACACCAGGACTCTTAATTGCCAACCCATTAGATTCAGTTTTATCTAAAGTGTATATAAATGGATTAAATAAATTTGTGCAAATCATAAAAGTTAAAAAGGCAACACAAACCATTTTTTTGTTTTGTTTTGTTTATTGATTTATTAATTTTTTAATTCCATTTTACCAAAATTTTTGAAAGTTCTTTGGCAAAGAACTTCAGAATTTTTTTTTAATGTCTTCAAAAAAGATGAGAATATTTACCATTAATATTATTTTAGAAAAAATATACAAAAAAACCTGAATAAATGGAAATCAGAAGGGACAAGCAATATCTGGTCAATAGAGAGGTTGAAGTAAGACATCCTAATCAAGCTGCAATCAATTTTTGTCTGGTCACTAAAGAAACAAGAAGTGTGGCATTATCTTGAGGAACAAAAAAGGCAACACTTTTAGGTTGTGTTGTCACCAGGTTAAAAAAAAAACATTTGAAATGGCCTGTAAAAGAGAAGGGCGCAGTTTTCTTGAAAAAAAAAAAATGAGTTTAAAATATTAGATTTATTTGTAACTTATCCCAAGCAAAATTTGGTTTCATAAATTTAGTTATTTCAATCTTAATCCAGAAATTGAATGATGAAGTTTTGGCTAACAACAAGAAATCCCTTTATCTTTAATAATTCGAATTTGCAATAATAATTAGGTTTAATCATTAAGAAAAGAAAAAACAAGATGTTAAGTTAGAGCTTGTCTTATCAATTTGGATCTAACATTCTTAGAATTTTTATTAAGATTTGTTCGGTTTAAATCCTAAAAAAAACAAAAACAAAAAAAACCCTCAGAATTAATAAGGAAACAATCAAAATTAAATATCCCAGCTAAATAATTTACCAACCTTTTTTTAACCATTCAAATACCAAACACAAATTAATCTTAAAAGAAATAGTCACAAAATACAGTGGAATCGGAAACTATGTAACCCTCATTGTTTTATGAATTACAGGTTTATAATTATTATTAGATTATTTAAAAATGAACCTTTAGTGAGAGACCATATGCTGTATGTGACCAATTTTTGATAGCAATAGAGGTGGTCACATACTACCGTATAACAATCAAGTGCAAATACAATTTACACCTCCTCACTTCTCAAAAACTGCTTTTTAACAATTTTTTTTTTGAAGAGATGGGTGCATAGTATTAGTTGTAGGATTAAAAAAAAGTTGATCAAATTTTGACCACTGGAGAAAAAAATAAAAAAATTAATAACAGTGTGAGAAGACCATTTAGAAAATTTACAAGGGTCTTTCCAAAAGTAATGCCTCCTATTTTTATTTAACCTGATCAGAGAGTATTAGGCAGATAAAAAATTGAATCGATCAATATTCACAAGGGCCTGTTGAACATTTATGAAGCTGATACAGTTGATGTCAGCACAGTTAGAAAATAGCTTTGTTGATTTCAGAGTGGTGACAGAGTGGCAAAGTGCACTTTGGATACAAAAATGTTTTGTGATAACACAGAGTGCATTATGGGGGTCAATGTATAAAAACAATTGTGAAGCACAAAAGGTGACTGATTTTAATGGTACTACTTCCATCTTTGTAACTCTTTGATTTAAAAAATAGGTGGCATTATTTTTGGAACAACCCCTGTTAAAAAAAAAAAAAATAATGAATTAGAGAAAACAAAATAATAAAAAAAGAATTGTTAAAAATTTGATAATTTCTTTAAATTTAAATTAAATTAATGTAGAATTTATTATTATGCATTAAATGAAGTTTTTTAAGGCTATGTAAGTTACGGGATAAGATAGGATAAGATTGAATCCTCTTTCAAGTTAAAATAAAACAAATAAAAAACTATAAGATTTATCTAAAAAAATACCAAATATTCACTCCTTAATTTTAAACAAAACAAAGAGAATTATACAGACTGATTTAGGATTCAGCTGCTTTGATGAGGGGAAGTTATTTAACTTTATTTGAAAGTTGTGAACATATAAAATGCACATTTAAAATAACAACCAGGCTTTCCAAACACAAACTTTATTCATTATCATGCAATGACAATGACACTCTTTGCTATTTTTCATGATCCACATCAGAAGTAGCTCTAAATGTCTGTTTTTAGTTCGTAATCCAGCTAGAAACAGAGAGACAGTTGCCTCTCGGGTCGTCTTGATTCACAATTCTCTTCCTTGATTGGTAATCAGGATATTAGATTATGCTTTTATGTAGGTGTTCCAGTAGAGACAATTGATAAAAATCCAGAAAGAATTTTACATTTTGAATCTCTCAACTAGATATAACCAGTACAGAGTTTAATCTTTTTTATTAATAATTTCTTTATCTGGGCTTTTATCCTTATCTTACATAGTTAATGTTCTTCACTACATTTTGGCCAACTTTATCTGCTGGCCTTCATCAGGTGTTCAACCGTGACACCAGATAGGAGCCCCCAAATCATGTAATTGTATTCTCAGCAACCACAGCCTTCCATAGTTTTCTATTGCACCAAGTTTGACCAATCACACCTCTGGTCTGCTTTTCATACATTTACATTCACTTTCCAGACAAATAATCTTAGAAAAGGAAAATTAATAATATAATTGTTGTGGTCACCACTTGTTCTGGTTGATTGCGGCATTGTCTACAGTGTGGTTATTAAATATAAGAAACAAGACGACAGTATTAAGGGTTAACAAATATATTAACAAAAGATACATAAATAGTGAGCTGTATACAGTGTAGTTATTAAATATAAGAAACAAGACGACAGTATTAAGGGTTAACAAATGTATTAACAAAAGATATATAAGTAGTGAGTTGTATACAGTGTAGTTATTAAATATAAGAAACAAAGACAACAGTATTAAGGGTTAACAAATATATTAACAAAAAGTACATAAATCGTGGCAAATGGCCTGGCCAGTTCTTACGGACTTTTGGGACAACGTAATACATTTGTACTAGTTTGTTTCAAAGGTTTGTTTGCCAAAAAACTGAATTTTTACTCTTTAATAACTAAGGCCGTGACAATATGCTCTTATTAAAGATTATTCTTGTCGCGGACTTGACTATTTTGCGATTTTACCATTTCTTTTGATTCTATAGTTATTAATAGAGCTATGACAATATGTTTTTATTGAAGATTATTCTTGTCACACACTTGACTATTTTGCGATTTCACCGTTTCTTTGAATTCTGTAGTTATTCTAGAGCTGTGACAATATGCTTTAATTAAAGCATATTCTTGTCACAGACGTGACTATTTAACGATTTCAACATTTCTCCTAATTCTGAAATTATGAGTTGGACTGTAACAATATGCTTTAGATAAAGAATAATCTTGTCACAAGCATAATAACTTTGGATGTGACAAGCATATTCTTTAACAAATAAATATTGTCACAGCCTAAGTAATAACAAAAAGACAACAAAAATTATTCCTCAAAATAAATACTATCAAGATTTTATGAACTTTTGGGACAGTCAATTGCTAGTAAATTTTTTTCCAGTGACAAAGGAACCCAAAATCCTTAATGATAAACTCTAGACACTAATTTGAACCGAATAGTATAAATAAGATAATTAGGGTCTATTAATATATTATTAAATCTGTTCTGTAAAATTTTAATTAGCTCCTAAAATACATGCAATTATTTTGTAGTGACGAATCCCACTTTGGTTTGGTTCTGTTTTTAATGGATATGAAAGTTTCGTGTCTAAATCAGTTTTATATTGATTATCGCCAATCTTATGATTAGTTAATGGTAAACATATCTTGAAAATGAATGGGCAGCGACGGTGGAGCATTGGTAGAAGCTCGGTCTCTGAGATCGTATTACGCAAGTTCAAATCCCAGTCAAAACCATTACATTCAACTTTACCTGCCTAAGGCAGATGGGGCTCGTTAACTCGGGAAAGCAGCTCGCCGAGCTGAAGGGTAACATTGAATGTAAAAAGCCCGTGTAAGAGCACGTTGAAATGGCCTTTTGCCAAACTTGGGTTGGTGCTCACCAAGTAAATATAATATCTTGAAAATGAAAAACTTAGACAAATTATTCCTGGTATTAAAATGACCTAAAAAGGTTGGTATGCCGTTATAAAATAGTGTTTATTATAAGTAATTGTTCCAGGGATTAAATGACCAAAAACGGTTGATATGCCGTTATAACATAATGTTTATCATAAGTAATTGTTCCCGGCATTAAAATCACCTAAAAATGTTGATATGCCGTTCTAAAATAAGGTTTATCATCATTGTTCCCGGGATTAAAATGACCTAAAACGGTTGATATGCCGTTCTAAAATAATGTTTATCATAAGTAATTGTTCCCTGCATTAAAATGACCTAAAACGGCTGATATGCCGTTATAAAATAATGTTTATCATGAGTAATTTTTCCCGGCATTAAAATGACCTAAAAAGGTTGATATGCCGTTAAACACAAAACAAACGAAAAAAAAATTTTTCGGTAAATCCCATTAAATGAAGATGAGAATCATTTTGTGATTGCAGGGGGGCAAAATTCCCTAGGGGCCGCACGACTCCTTGACTACACAGGTCTTTTGTAATGCAACACAATAAATTTTTAGGATTAACTAGTGTATTTTCGCACACATGGGTGTTCATATGCAGTTTGAACTAACTATCAGTGATTATGGCACCCATGGGTGTTAAAATTCAGTATTAGTGAAAATCATTATCACACTTATATGTTGAAATATACATCTATTAATCTATCTCTCGTTCTTTCTCTCTCTGTCTTTCTCTATTTATATATATATATTTGTATGAGAATGTATATCATATTTACTTGGTGAGCACAAACCCAAGATTGGCACAAAGCCATTTTTACGTGCTCTTACCCAGGCTTTTTACATTCAGTGTTACCCTTCACCTAGATGAGCAACTCTCCCGAGTTAACGAGCCCCATCTGCCTGAGGCAGCTAAAGGTGATTGCAATGGTTTTGACTGGGATTTGAACTCGCGTAAAACGATTTCAGAGTCCAAGCTTTTACCAATGTTCCAACGTCGCTGTGCTGTATGAGTACGTATATGTAGTCTTGGATCAAATCCTCGAGTGTGTTGAAGGTGTGCAAGTTATCTCGATTATTTTGAGAGGCTGCAAGGAGCATTCTGTGTCGGGGCCGCTACGTGGCTAAGCACGGAACTGTTGTAACTGAACGCCTATCCTACGACATTAATCTGCGTTTATGTTTTAATTTCGTGTGTCTTTTATTTTAGCTCTCTCCCTGCTCCATTTGCTTTTGTCGTGTTTTCTTTGTTAATTTCAGAGAACGCCTCCACCCAACGCTGCAATCTGGATCAGTGCTTTTTTTATGACAATAAACAGGAGAATACAAAAAAAAAATAAAAGACGACTCATTCTGACACCCCCATTTTGTCGACGGCAACAGTCTTGTGAAAAACACCCAGTCGTCAAATCTACCTGATAGAGGGCGCTTCAAGTCCCAAAATCAAGATAGAAGCTGAATTTTTTTCTTCTTTTTACCCAGGAGGAAAAAAACCAAAACAATCACGATAACATTTATACCTTTGAACACTAAAGGGCCGATATACCAGCCCTGAAGACATAAGTTTAAAAAAAGACAAACCAACATTTTGACTCTAATATGTTGCTCTGTTATAACGGCTCTGAGTGACTACTTGGTAATTTTGATAAGTTAGGATTCAAAGGATAAATACATAATACGTTTACTTATCAGCAGATATATAGGTATATATACATATCTATATAGCGTGTATACGCCCGAATTATATATATTTATATGTATATATATATATCAGGAGTGAATTTAAAGATATTCATTTAAAACCAATTGGACTAATACATTTTGGATTATAAACCCACGTTCAAAAAGAAACGTATGGAAATTTCGGCGTTTGCTGTTAAAGTATTACGATTTTTATAAATTTAAGTATTATTCGGTCTAATGTCCTTATCTTTATTGTTATTTCTTACACAAATAATTTAATAATATTTAGCTCTTCAGACCTTTAACGGTCGATATATCGGCCCTGGTGAACAATACAGCGATATTTTGGCCTTAGTGGGACTATGTAATAGAGAAGCTCTGAGTGACTAGTTGGTAATTTTTTAAAGGCATAAAAGATGATTATATGATTATAAAGAATTTTCAAGGATTTCGAAAAAACCTGTTTTGGTTTTTTTTTCGTCTAAGAAAAAAAAATTAATTTTTTTGTCTCGAATTTAGTTTTTTTTTCTTTTTTTTTTTTAACTAATTTATTTTTTTGTTTTAAATGTTTTTTTGTTTTTTTTTTAATTTTAATCAGAGTTTGGTTCTTGTAAAGATAATTATAAAATTTTAACGAATGATAACACTGAGTTAGTTTGTCATTTGATTGTTTTACTATCAACACTTTCAACCTTGAAGGGTCGATATATCGGCCCTGGTGACTTAAACCAAAAAAAAAAGACTCACTGATATTTTTTGCCCTAATATACTTGTCTGAAAGAACACATCTGAGTGACTAGTTGGTCATTTTGCTAAGTCAGGTTTCTAAGGATTAAATGACCATACATCTTTTGATAGGTCAATAAACCGAACATCCAATTAACTCTCCCGACACTAGCTGACCGATATATCGGCCCTGAGTATATATAAGGCACACCTATATTTTGACCCTAATATGTTTCTCTAATATAACTGCTCTGAGTAACTACTTAGTGATTTTGATAAATTAGGACTCAAAGGATTTATCTAATTAGTTTAACCCCCCCCAAAAAAAAAAAGAAGATATTCCCGCTAAAATGGATCAGTGTGAATTACTTTTGGGTTCTCCCAGAAAATACAAGTCGAGCCGAAGCCGGAGTCGAAGTAGTGGCCGAAGAAGAGACGTTTGCTCCTCTTCTCTGACCTTGTTCGACGGGGGCAGTTTCCACGATGGCGGAGAGCGCTCCGAGATTCGGAGTCCCTTGCACAGACCTCACCAGATGAACGGAAACGCCATCGACAAAGTCCAGTCCCTTGATCGCTATTCGTCCCTTGTCGACTGGACTGGCTGCCGAGAGGCCTCCAGGTATGAATCGCTTGATATGCGAAAGTTCGCCAATATGGTCGAATGGGAGGACCGAATAGACAGGAACCTTCGACGCGAGAAACGGAATAAAAACTACGGCATGGATACCCTGGATATGCAAAAATCTCAAGTGCTTATTATACAAATGGCTGAGAAAGCACCTTTGAAACCCAGAAGACATGTACCCCGGAACTACAACTCGACGGACAATTGGCAATTAGAGGTAAGTGGGTTTTTTTTTTTTTAGGGAAATAGGTATTTTTGGCGCTTTTGCCGAACAAGCATATGGAGAAATTAGCCAGAATATTTTGGGGGGCCGGGAACCGGTTATAAGACAGCAATTTGATTGGCTAATGAAATGAACTTAATAGT
>JAUZSX010313895.1:0-12087 GCA_034780655.1 Idiosepius hallami | reverse complement strand
AATAAAGATGAGGACAATTGTCCGAAGAATTCTCCTGAAAATATTTATCATACCTCATCTCAAGGATTTTGAAAAACAAGTAATGCTGGATTTATAACAATAAAACCATCCATTTTTTTAAAACCCTACTTAGAGCTTGCTTCCACTCAAGTCTGAGGATTGATTACATGTGAACGTCTCCTTTTATCCAATTATCATCATGCTTATTTTAAAATAATTTAACAGCTTCTCCCAATTCATCAAAAATACATTGCACACAATACTTTTAACTATTTGTAGTCATAAGGGCAAATTCTAATGTCTATTCATTTCAAATTAAATGGTTATAAAATAGAAGTAGAATTTGTGTCATATTGAGTGTTTTTTGGTGTTTTTTTTCATATTTATTTTTCTCAACATTAATCGAAGTATCATATTCACATATTTTTTAATAACTGTCCTTACAAAAAAAAACACCAATTTTATAAGACTTGAAAAATGTAATGAATCATCTTTTAATTTTATTAATCTAATTAGTATGCCAATGTCATAAACAGCATAAAAATGTAAAATAATAATTAAAAAAAAAAACAGTGAAAAGGATAATTAATTCAAACAAGTAAAGAAGGCATGGTCCCCCATGGGTGCACAGTGAATGGAGCATGAAAAAAAGACATACATAATGATATTTTGGACAGAAATGTTAAATAGCCCCCAAAAAAGCCCTGGGGAATGAAAACCAGAATTTTATGACATTCAAAAATACTGAATTTATATTTGGGACAATTCCCCCCACATTTTGGCCAAGTTTTAGAAAAATCTAATGGATGGATCAAAACTTATGGGGGCAAAAAGTATCATTTTTGTCAATTTTTGAGGTGTTTTTGACCCATTTTGATGCAATGAGAATTTTCATAATAAATTTTTTTTTCGCTAAACACATCTAAATATAAAAATACAACATGAAGCAAAATTTCAGAAAAAAGTACGGTTATCCAGCAATCGTCCGGTCGCACACGCCACTGAAAACAAAGGTCCCTCTCCAATAAATCGAAGGACCGATAATTACATTTGATATCCCTAAAAACTAATTGTGTTAAATATTAATGACATTGTGTGTCAGATGAACTGTTTCTACCAAACTACTTTGCCAACTTTTGGACTAGACTTGAAATTTGACATATCAGGTATCTGGACCACTTCTACATTTTTTTAGGTTAAAGTTTTTTGTTGTTCTTCATGCTTGTTTATTTTAAAGATTTATTGCTAGGCTACCTCACACCTATCAGCCTTAGTAACCAAAGGCCAAAAAACACTGACATTTTCAGGCTAATATGGTTGGTTCTTTAATAGAACGTCTCTGAGTGATTACTTGGTAATATTTCTAAGTCAGATTCCAAAGGAGGGTAAAAATATTGATGTGTGTGTTTTCTTTTGTCTTAAGTCACCAGGGCCAAGATATTGGTCTTTAGGGTTCAAAAGCTTAAAGAAATGGGGGATTTTTTCCCAAAAATATTGTGTGTAAAATTTTTAGAAAAATTTCATTCATTTTTCTCAAAAAAAATTTAGTTTCCTTAATCAATGAATTCGTTATTTTAATCTCACAATTTACTTGGCTTCTGAAATTTTGGCTAACTTTATTAAAAAATCTGACCAAATACAATTCAGCTTTTTATTCAATTCAACAATATTTACTCCATTAATAAAGGTTTTATTAAAGATTGTGTTGTTAAAATTAAATTCCCAAATGTGCAATATCTGCGCTTGTAGAAAAAAATTGTATGTCATAGGAGAGTATTCATATTTGCTAATTTTCTCCTAACAAGTGTAGATCGCAGAATGAAAAATCTAGAGTGATAGACCTTTGGACCCAGAACCTACATGAAAAAAAACAACAAAGAACCCCAATTTTTTTTATCGTATATTGATTATTGACTATCGCTACGGACGTTAATACTCCAGAATATCCCACCTTCTTTTTCAAATATCAAAAAGGGAAATAAAAGTGAAAGTTTAGCCAGTGTCAGAGAGTGTTATAAGATAACACCGGTTATACAGCAATTTGATTGGCTAGGGTCATGGGTTAGGTTTAGACAATTAAATTGTTGTCTTATAATCGGTCCCCAACCAAAAAAATATTCCGGCCAATTTCTCCATTTGCTTGTTCTGCAAAAGCGCCGTGCATTTAATCTGTCCCTTAAATAATAATCGTCTGTTGTTGTCATCAGTACTTATACTTGGAATGGAGAACTTTTTGGACAATAGGTTCAATTTTATAATGGATAAAATTTTATAGAATAAAACAAAACAAACTATATAATTTTTTTGTTTCCATAAAATAATAAGGAATAATCAAAGATTGCAACCAATGCAAGGATCTTACAAACATATTAATCTAAGGTTTTTTTTATTCCTGCAGACCCTAAGAGGCCGATATATCGACCCTAACAATAAGGCTAAAACAGTCACACCAATATTTTGGCTTCAATATGTTCCTCTAAAATAACGACTGAGTGACTACTTGGTAATTTTGATAAGTCGGGGTTCAAAGACTAAAAAGATTTCGGTAAATAAATAAATAGACAAGAAAAGCCGGTCAGATTTAAGTAAATAACATGAAAATAGTAAGTAAAAAAAAGGTCAAGTTAATAAAAATTTAACAAGTTTAAAATAAGGGTAAATTATTATGTTATGAATTTGTCTGGACTTTTTTTTAAAGAATTATTTAATTTATAAAATCAAATAATCTTTATTTTTAATTGAAGACAATAATAAATAGGTTTTTTTGTTTTTTTTTTACAAGATAAATATTTTCCCACCAAAAAATGAAAATGTTTTTAGGTTGTAAATTTAATACATTGAATATTATTTTATGGGACAGATTATAATTTATTCATAATTAAATTCAAATTTAAAAATGAATTAAAAGAAATTTAGGAAAACAAATTCAAAATATTCTTTCTTTTTTTCTTCTCGTTTTTCGTTAATGTAAAATGACTTCGATATTTATCAATTAAAAGAGGCTTTGAGTTTGAAAAAATAAACAAACGAATTACCTGATGGACTTTAGGTATCTAATGGCACTTTTAGGCATATTACAACAAGCAAAAAATATTTACAACAAATTTTAAACAGGAAAACATTTTAACTTAAACAAAAATTTTAAAAACTGTTTTTAACCAACGGAAGTGGCGCCATTTTGGGTGTTGCAAAATTATTCACCAAGAAAGCGGAACGAAACACAAAACTCCGAAACGAATTACAAAAGATACTAATTTAAAATCAAAATCATAAATATAAATTTTATATGTATTTTTTGTCATTTGCAGACATCTATGAACATTTTGAGGATATCTTTTTATCATTTTCTATTCTATCTATTATATGTTACAAAGGCGATATGATGACTCATTTTTTTTCTTTGTTTTAAAGAAGGAAGCATAATTAGATAAAAATTCGTACTAAGTTAACTCCCTTGGTCAAGGTTGCTAATAAATGCATTTGAAAGAAAGTGTTAATAAGATTGTTTTAATTTTAATATTAAAAACATCTTGTAACTTGAATATAATGTTTAGGGTCATATAGAATATCAAGAAGTTGATTAAAATTTAGTTGTTTTCATTATATTTTTTGTAAAGATTATTTTTAGGCATATGTTAAAAAGTTACATTATAGAATTAACAATACATGTAATTTAAAAGTAAAATAAAACATGCAATAAAATTAAAAAACTAAAACTAGATTAGATTCCTAAAAATCGTGAGATTACCTAATCTTTCCAAAGTTTATACATTAGTTCACATGTTCATTTAAATTGTAACTAATTTCTGTCTGCTTAAAATCGCTTAATGTTTTTAGACTTTCAGAAAGTTGTGTCAGAAATTTAGAGAGACTAACTTAAAACTTTAAGTATATTAAGAGCTTAAACTTGGAGCCAGTTTTTTAAGTTGGTAGAAAGGACACAGGGGGGTCTGAATTTTAAATTCATTTGAAAAAAAAATTTTAGAAAACAAATTATACAAATTTGTTTTGATTTAATATGGCATTTTCCAAGTTATGAGCTATTTTCTTTTTTTGCTAATTATCAAGATTTCAAATATTTTTTTTTTCTACTCAGATGAAAAATTATTAATATAGATACATTAACAATTTTTCTTCTGAGTAGAGAAGAGTAGTATGTATTCCAAGCATATTGCGATATTAAACCTAATAACAGTCAGAGTGCTTTTAATTATACAGGGTGGGGCAGAAATAACAGGTATTTTTTAGATTGTTCTGCCTTATTAGAAATGCATTAAGTACATAAGACCTGTCATTTTATAATTAAATAGGGAATATTTGTTTGTTTTAGATGAAAGTTTAAAATGTGGACAATGAGACATGCAAGGTTTTTTGCATTTTAGAGCTACATGAAAATAAGTTTCCAATATGGACTTCACATTAAAGATGCGATATTCCATGTTTGACTTTATGAAATGGTTAACTTTTTTTAATACATTGACAAAAAAACTTTCTCATTTCCAGTAAAATCTTAAATTCAATATTATTTTAAAAAACAAACAAAAAACATCTCTATTCTGCTTCATCCAGTATATTTTTAGTGTTTACTTTTTTCTTGAAGATTAAATGCAATTGCAAGGATGAAAATCCCAAACAGACAATACTGATTATTTGGTCATCAAGCAAATTTCTCTCTCTCTCATTATGCCATTATTTGAAAGGTTTCTTTCTAGAGAACTTTTATTTTCTTTTTCAGGATTTTCTTTTTCTTTTCTTTCATTTTTTTTTAAACAATAATCCTCCAGCTTACCAAACGTTTTTGGTCCTTTTGGATCATCCTCAGGATCGTTGTTTGTAGGTGTGTTTTCACATTCATTGTGTTTGAGTTCCTAACAAACAAACACCTCCTTTCAATCAACCTGGCTGAGTCAATCATGGCCATAGAAAGAGTTCAAAAAAACATTTAAATGAAAACTCATGTCTGTCACAGAACTAAAACCACATTAAATTCCGACACAAGCAGAGAGCCACATTTTATATTTATATATACATATCATATTTACTTGGTAGAGCACCTGCCCAAGTTTGGCACAAGGCCATTTTTACGTTTATATTTATACATACATATGTACACATAGATATATACATAAACATATTTACATACACAGCGACGGTGGAGCATTGGTAAAAGCTCGAGTTCTGGAATCGTGTTACGCGAGTTCAAATCCCAGTTAAAACCATTACTTTCACATTAGCAGCCTCGGTCAGATGGAGCTCGTTAACTCAGGAGAGCAGCTCATCTAGGTGAAGGGTAACACAGAATGTAAAAAAGCCCGGATAAGAGCACATAAAATGGCCTTGTGCCAAACTTGGGTTGGTGCTCACCAAGTTATAATATAATATATATACATACACATTTATATATTTGTATACAATTATATCCAGATTTATATATACATATGCATTAGTTAAGCGTAGACACGGAGTCAACAGTCTCTGGTGACTGTTAGTTTTTCGCTTGCGCGATCATCAGACCTTCAGTCAATTTCTCGCCTGTGTGGTCATCAAACCAAAAGGTCTGATGACCGCGCAGGTAAGAAACTGGTAGTCACCGAAGGCAATTGACTCCGTGTCTTTGCTTAACTAATATACACACTCTATAACTGATATTGAGCACACTAACTATAAATATAAGGAATCTCACTTTACAGATTAATATATATGAAACGCGTTGGCACTAATGTACATTCTTGGGTTTTTGGTTTTTTTTCTAATAATTTTTTTATCACATATATATATGTACAAACATGTATATATTTATTTATATATAACGAAAACTATATGTACAGTACAGTATTATAAATTAATCTTTTATAAATAACACCAATAAATAATTTGGTATTTCCATACATAGGCTTTTTGTATTCAGTGTTTCCATTCTCCTAGATGAGTTGCTCTCCCAAGTTAACGAGCTCCATATGCCCGAGATCTGTTTCATTCTGATAAAAACACATCAGTGGAACATAACCAGGATTGAACCTTTGAACTTAATCTTAGAGAATTAACCCCTTTATTGACTGATTTAAACACACTTTCAAACCGTTTTTTTTATATCAAAAAATATAAATAAAAAAACCCAACAGTATTCACGATCCTCAACAGGCTTGAGAAAATAAGGTTAAG
This sequence comes from Idiosepius hallami, assembly GCA_034780655.1. Taxonomy (NCBI): domain Eukaryota; kingdom Metazoa; phylum Mollusca; class Cephalopoda; family Idiosepiidae; genus Idiosepius; species Idiosepius hallami. The sequence continues at coordinate 5,925 of JAUZSX010313895.1, read as the reverse complement.
AGATATAAACTAGGCTTCTTTGTAGCACAATCGATAAAGAAGTTCCTTTCCTAAGATTCTATATATAAATTGAAATTTATAGTAAGAGAAATAAAACGATGAGAGAGAATAGCCTTTGATAAAGGTTTTTATCTACTTAAAAAATACACTGACTGCTTCTTTGTTGACATTATGTTGAAGAATGAATAGCAGAACGCTTTCTTAAGTCCAAGGGGGATAACTCATATAACAGTTTAAATAACTTAAATCTATAAAACTTTAACCAAATATCAAACCAAAATATTATCCATATTCAATTGTCCAAAACGGTTCATATGTTAATAACAAAAAAATTCTTTCTTTTTCAAAACATTTGAAAAGTTCAAAACAGTTTATTTATGGAAACAAACTTTATTTTAATTCAAATAAATTTTGTAGACAAAAAAATAGAATTTAGGCAACAATCAAAATATCAAATAAAATAATAGCATTGCAGAGAAAAAAACAATAAGAATATTAGAAAAAAAAAGAAAGAATAAAAAAAAAGAAAAGAGAGGATAATAAAAGTCTCCACAAAAACAATAAAAAAAATTCATACAAAACACGAGGAGGAATTTGTCGGTCAGCAATAAATTTGGATTTTCAAGAAATGTCAGAAATATTGATCTTATAGCGTTTTATGAAGAGAAGGATTTTATAAAACAGTGAGGACTTTGTACAATAAAGACTATCTTTATTTTAAATTCATCAATATTTTATCTGCAATGTAACCTTTGTAAATGCAAACAGTTTCCATTAGTTTAAAACAAAATTGTTTTTTTAGATTGTATTTCCAATTAATGAAGATTTGAAAATAAAGTGAAGTCTTTTTTTTCTATACAAATTGATACAAATAGTTTATGAAGGGAAACTTGATGCATTAATAAAGTTTAATCATAAACACTACAAATTCAAAAATAATCTTTATCTACAAATTTGGTATTTTCTATTTAGGAAAATTCATGGCAATCTTTAATTGTTAAAAGTCATTATAAATAAGCATTATTGTAAATTGTATTGTTGTAAGGTAATCTTTATTTGCAAACACTTCCTTCAAATTTATAAAAAACAATTTCATTTTTGGACAAGTCAAACATAGGAAAAAGAATTCAACAAAAATGGATGAATAAATAATCAAACTAATACAAAACAAAACAAAACTATGCATTTTTTTGTTATCAATTTTCTTAAGCAGAAAAAAATCCCCCCCAAATATATCAGTTCACATTGTTTTTAGTTGGATCTGTTTCAAAAATACATTTGTCTTAAATATATGAAAAAATGACATTTGAATTATCAACATGATCAGATTTCTTAGATTATTATTAATGATTACTTTCTGCTAAAGTTAAAAAAGGTTTTTACTTAATTGATTTACTGGAAACCCCTCATATCATAAAAAGGATATTTTGAAAATTTGATTCAATTATCAATCGCTTGTTTATTAATAGGTTTGTTGATCTAATGTCAATATTATTCAGTTTTCTGGCTAAATTTGTTTTAGTTTTTGTATGTAATATTTAATAAAATGAAATTGATAGAATTTTAAGTGATCAACTTTATTTGCTAACCCATTCACAGTGGCAAAGCAGAAATATTCCAGTGATATATCAAGCAATAATAGAGACAGGGGAGGGTTGACATCTAAGAAAGTAAAGATGAAAGCAAATTCAAAAGACTTCAAACTCTCCTCTACAAAAAACAAACAAGTATTTTGTTGTTCTTGTATATACATTCAAGAATTGATATTTAGTTACTCTTCTTTAATTTCTCCAATGGTCAGAATGTAACAATATAGGTCAGTATCTTAAGAAAAAGTGTGACTACAATAAAGAACACACTTTGACTTGTACAGACTCCAAATGACATATTGGTTTTTGTTTGGAGCAAAGAAGTTTAGGTTCCAGTTCAGACTAAAACATTCTAGAAAATTCAGCAATGGCTAGAAGTTTCTAGAAAGAGTTTCTGGTTCAATGATTGGCTTGTGGTTTGTTTGTCAAGAGAAGGGAGCATTGAGATCAACAAAGCGTAAACACCAGACACTCAGTGTGCAAGAGGAGGTGTATGGAAGGCCAATGGTTGAACGCGGTTTTATTACTTTTTCTGATGAATTACAAGAGTAGAATTTCAGTTTTTCTTTATTTTTTTGCAATCCAATATGTGATCTGAATGGCTATAAGAAGAGGAGAAGGAGTCCAGAATAATCCCTCATTTTTGTTATGAATTGATTCATGATAATTATCATTTTGAGGTTTCTTTCATCCTTAAAATCATTAGAAAATGTCCAGAATTAAATGTGAAAGAAGATTTTTATGAAGTTAAGAAAAAACAATTAAGATGGGCCACACCAGTTAAAAAAAAAAGTAAAAGGAGAGATTCCCCTAAGATATTTGTCTAAAAAGTAGATATTTAAGCATTGTCACTGATGAAAAGGACAAACAACTAAGAATATCTCAGCCACACAACTAAAAAAAAAATCTAGATTCTTCACATTTTATTTTTTTAAGTCAAAAACAACAAAAACAAAAAGCACAATACCCTTTCTTAAATTTTTTTTTTTTAATTTCAGGTAATATTCACAGAAAATACCTGAAAGCAAATTACTGAATAGCTGTTATATAATTGGTCCATACTGTATTGGATAAAACATTTTCATAATTATTTCTATTTATTTTGAACCTTTATAAAAATCTTTAAATATACATTTTTCTTTTATCAATAAGAAAATTACAATAGCTGCCATATTGTTGTTGTTGATTGAGCTGAATTTTTAGGTTTTAGCTGCCAAGGAAGTCAACCATCTTGTTTTTTTGGGAAGACGGAATCTTGATTTTTTGTTTCTTTTTCAATTGATTCAAAATCTTATGTACAAATAATCCATTAAAAAGATTTCATTTTTTTTATTCTCATTTTTCTTATCTGATTTATCTTTTAAGTTTTTGAAAAGAATTAAAATTAAATCTGATTTAAATCAAAAAATTTTTAAATAAAAAAGTTCAGGCAAATTTTACTCTTGTTTTAAGATAAATCATTTAAAAAAAAATAACAGAAAATATAAAGTTGTATAAAAGTAAACTATGCAGAATTTGGAAAAGTATTATCATTTTGTGAATTTGAGAAATTCCAGATCAATGTACGACATAGAAATTTTCTATTTAAAAATAAAAACAAAAAAAATACAGAGTCAAGTAAAAATATAAAAAATATGACATTAAAATCTCTTCTTAAGTGTCTTCTCTAATCCAACAGGAATAAGGACTTTCAATGAAAATTCAATAATGAAGGACACAATTTCTACTTAAAATATTCGAAATCAACAATTCATAAATCTTTCTTTTTCTAAACTTTGAAAAGAAGTGAATTAAAACTAGAGAATTCTCTTTTTCAAATTTAACATTTTTAATGATAGCTATAGCTCTACTAAAGCATTAAAATTAAAGTTTTGAATACTAGAATAAAGGACAAATGGCTTCAGACCTAGATGGAATGTAGGCTTACTAATAGTGAAACTTTTTCTTTTTTCTCTTCTCTGGATTTGAGGGAACCCTTGTGATGTTTCTGGGTTGCTCATTTTATTTTAGAATCCTTGGTCTAGAATAGGGGTTTTAAACTGTAAGTTTTTGATACCCTTTAAGGATAAAGTGAAACATAAGATAAACAATTCATTAAGGATAATAAATGTAATACTAAGAGGTTGTGGAGCTAGTAATAAGGTTTAACATAACCATTTTTTGTCAAAAAACAAGAACAAAAAATATCACATTTAAATTCTACATTTTGAAATTTTGTTTATATAAAATATTCACATAAATTTACTTAATCTAATTTTCAATAAAACGAAATTTTAAAAAATGAAAACCGTTACAAGTCAAAATATAAAAAAACAATGAAAAGAAGTTTTTCATTCTGTTAAATTCCCATTTTTCTAAACTGAATGAAAAATTGTTTTCTGTTTGTATTTGAATTGAATTTTTCTTCTATTGCATCTTATTAAAAAATTAAAATAATTTTGTTGGTCAAATTGCATTCTTCATCTTCCAATAAAGAATTGATTTTGTAAAATACATGACGAGTTCCAATAATAGAAAGAACCGAGAAGCTTTGGTCTAGAATATTCACTCTACAAACAAACATTAACAACATCACATTTGAATTGACTTTCTACAATAGAAAAATATCCAAAATATTTCCTGAGTCTCTTATCAAATATTTAGTTACTGAGTAAATAAACAAACCAAAAACATTCATTTTCTATAGAAATTCTACCAAAGAAACAACTGATTACACCACTTCAATTCAATATTTAAAATATATGTGAATTTTAATTCAATAAAAGTTGTATGTGACATTTAAACAATTCTAATGCTTGAAAGGAGACAATTTGTTTTTCATTTATTGTAATCGGCTTTGGAATTTACTCTTTTCTTTATAAAAACGTGTTTACTTATTTGTTAAAACAAAGTTAACAATTAAAATTAGATTGAAATAATTTCAAACTAAAATTCTGAAAATAAATAAAAGAAATACAACTTCAAAAAAATGTTGCTGTAAATGAAAGACAGAAGTTTTACTTAAGAAGATATTTGTATCAAAACAAAAAAAAAATTGTTCAATGGATTTAGTAGAATATTAATCCCGAATAAAAACAAAAAAATAATTTTATATGAAAAGAAGCAGTGTATTCAGTTGTTTTTTTTTCAGTTATTAATCTAATTATGCTTGATATTGTTTTTACGGCAGTCAGAAGTTTTAATTAAAGAAAGAAAAGAAAAATCTAGAAGAGTTTTCAGAGTCCCTTGTTGAAGTAAAGTCTTTCTGGGATGTTCTCACCATATTTTTCTTTCAATTCTTCAAAGTTCTTCTTATCCAAAATGGACAGCTTGGAGTTTTTGATTGAGCTAAGAATATAAAAATAAACAAAAAGACATTAAAAAAAATGGCTTAATGGAAAAAAGATTAACAGTTAGGATTAAGTTAGAATCTGGATTTTAATTTGGCAGAAATGTCTGAGATAGATCTGAAGCTAATAGTTGATTGTTCAATTTATTTTAACTAAATAGTTTTTATAAGGAGGAAGGATAAAAATTCTTAAAAGTAGTTAAGAGATTATTGTAACCCATTTCAGTTTTAATTAATGTTTTTGGCATAATTTCAATCTTTTTATATTTTTGATGTTGGTTAAACCTAATTGATTAGGAAAACACATCGGTTTAAAATGGGATCAGCTATATGCAGCTCTACAAGTCCATTTCTAGAATACAATAGAATTAGCTAAATGCACCACTGAGCAAATCCAAGTCCCAGTTTTATTGTTGGGAAAAATGACTTTGAAATACACTTATTTATTTATGAATAGACAAGTTACAATTTTAGAGCACAGACTGGCAGGTTTTAGTGGCTCTACTCATATGAATACGCTGTAACATATCTGAGATTCATTCCTAATAAACTCATTCAGACTTTTCTCAATCTAGAAAAATGCTAAATGTAATTAATGTTAGTGTGCCATAGATGTAACCCTGAAATGAATTAAGTAATTGCTGCAAATTCCATTTGGTACCAACTAAAGTGTTTGGCAAACTTCTTTTAGTTTTGTTGAAAAAGAAATCCTTTTTTTTTTTTAAATCATAAATACAAAATTTTCTTTTTGTTTGTTTTATTATTGAGAAAAAATCTAGCTTAAAAATTGATGTTTTATTAAAGATTTAAATCTAGGCTTTTTCAACAACTTTTTTCCAGTTTGATTGTTTTTAAATTGCATTCAATTATTGGTACCCCGATATTTAATGAGGGGAACCTATGTTTTGAGGCCTGTTCGTTTGATTGTTCATTCGTTCGTTCGCGTTTTTCTCTGCAACCATCCGTTCAATTTTTCTGAAATTTTGCATGAAGTTGTAACTTCGGTCA
>JAUZSX010313884.1:0-12088 GCA_034780655.1 Idiosepius hallami | reverse complement strand
TGTATCGCTGTTCATGGCTCGTTAGGACAGCTTCGCAAACAACAAGTCTTCCCTCTGTCATGATCGAACACGAGCTGACTGAATGCCTGGCGTGCAATCTAACCACTGACCTACCAGTTAACCTGCCGAAAAGAAGGGTCTTTCTAATGATCATATTTTAGAGTGGCCAGCCACTCTGTTAACGAGGGCTATGCTAGTAGCGTATCAACTAGTAGCGTATATAACTAGTAGACATACAACCGCGACCTTCAGAGTGCTCAATCTACTTAAGTAAATTTGAGAGCGTATGTTTGTGTGTGTGTGTGTTTCAGATTTTTAAGTGACAAAAGTCAAAAGACACACAGGAAATAAGGAGGAATTATGAGAAATCGTATTACGCGATTTTAAATTCCAGTCGAAAAAATTAGGAAAACTCGGGAGAACAACTCATTTAGGTGAAGGCCAACACTGAATACAAAAAGTGTACGTATACAGAGCACGTAAAAATGGCCTCGTGTCTTACTTTAATCGGTGCTCGACCGAGTAAATATAATATTTATGCCCTCTAGATAAGTATTTGTTTACTTTAAATCTAAATTTCGTTTTAAAAACTCCAAATATTAACTAAATTTTTTTATATATTTATAGAAATCTGTTTATATTCCTAAAGTGTTATTATTTCGAAAACTTACAAAGTGAAAGAAAGGAAAGAAGTGAAACTAAGCAAGATGAGGCAGGAAAACAATGAAAGAAAGGGGGCAAAAAAAACAAAGAGGAAGAAGAGAACAAAGACATGATGTGATAAAAACAGCAAGAAAGAGAAACAGTTGTATAGATATATAGACACATAATGAGAAAGTTATTGTCAAGAAATGATGAATTTATGAAAGAGGGGAAGAGTGAAAAAGAATCGAGAAAAGAATTAGCGATTTTAATAGAAATTTTTAACTGAATGAAGTCTATATGTTGAATAAACCAAAGGTTTTTACTAATCTAATTATAGGCCTAAGCAAGTATTTTAATAGAAATTTTTAACTGAATAAAGTCTATATGTTGAATAAACCAAAGGTTTTTACTAATCTAATTATAGGCCTAAGCAAGTTTTTAACTGTATTAGAATAAAATATACATTGATATATGCATTTATATATACGTTTCGTGGCAGCGACGATGAAGCATTGGTAAAATCACGGGCTCTGAAATCGTGTTACGCGCGTTCAAATCCTAGTCAAAACCATTACTTTCAATTTAGCAGCATCGGGCAGATAGGGTTCATTAACTCGGGAGAGCAGATCATCTAGGTGAAGGGTAACACTGAATGTAAAAAGCCTGGGTAAGAGCACGTTAAAATGGCCTTGTACCAAACTTGAGTTGGTGTTCATCAAGTAAATATGATATGATATATACGTTTCGCTTCATTGAAGATCACACTTTTGTTAATAACATCAATAATATAAGACAAAAAAAATGAAATTTTGCACACTGATAGAGTTCTCCTAAGAAATTAAGCTACCAAAATATTTTTCAAACCTATATAATATTTCAAAACTTATAGGCATTTAGAATTTTGGCTGTCATTTTTACTGTTTCTCGTTTAATTAAAGGTTTATGAAAATCCCCCAATAAGGGCTTTTGAGTGCTACTGAAAAACACATGGTTGTAGCAGGCCTTTCAAAGAGAATCTCTCTTCTGTATTTAGCCAAGGAAATATGAAGAGATTATGTAACCTTGGTCTCTTTCCAGAGGAGGCCCAACGCAACACTACAGAAAGATGTAGGCAAAACATGAAGCATTTACCTTTGTTATATGCGAAAAATATGCAGGCATGTTAATAGGGGACAAGATAGCACTAGAGCCTCTATTTTTGCCAAAGCTGGCATTCGTCTGATGTCCCGAAAAACTAGATGTAGAGTCTTGAGAGAAATGACCAAAGACGTAAAGCCCATTTCTAGAAACCCTTTGAACCAAACTCATGAGAAAAAAACGTTATGCGTAGGCAAGAAATTCACGTAAAAAGACTTTCAACAGGTTTTGTTCACTGATAAAACTATAGTCACTCTTGATGGTCGAAATGAACGGGCAAAAGTTTGAAATCTTGTCGAGAATTGTATCGCACATAATGCTCGTTGCCAACAAGAACGCGAGTAAGTGATGTTTTAAGTGGGTATCATATAGGGGATACATTATTAGGGCCCTTTCGAGTGCCTGAAAGAGTGAAACTGACAAGTCAAGCATACATACAGGTTTTAGATGAGCATTTCTCCACTTGGTTGTACGACTTGCCTTTACTTTGTTGACCTCAGCTGGTTTTTATCCACAACAATGCTCCATATAATGCAGCAACTAGTACGACTTGCCTCCTTGCGTCTCTGGGGATCAAGGGCGAGATTTTCGTTCCATTTGCATTTATAATTGGACTAATACCTTTGGGAAAGATATGAATTCCCTCACTCAATCCAGCTATAAATGGCGAACTATTATTTTTTTTAATCTATATACAATGATTGTTCCAGGCATTAAATAACCTTAAAAGTTGATATGCAGTAAAACACAAATAAATAAATCAAACTATTATCTCCTGACATTTATTTACATATTTATTTTCATTTTTTTTCTTTTGTAGGAGCTCGTCACGACATTATACATTGGGTTTTTAGGTCTCATCATCTCATCTTTTCTCGTGTTTTTAGTGGAGAAGGATGCAAAAGACACCAAATTTAAAACATATGCTGATGCCCTATGGTGGGGTGTGGTAAGTATTGTTGCTAATGTTGTTATGATTGAGTAGATATACATACTAGAAACACAATAATAATAATATTAAAGATGTAATAATATAATCAATTACACTAAATATTAATCTTTATACTAAATGGTGGTTTATAAGAACCGGGGATAAAAAAAAGTATCTTTTGTTGTAGTGCAATGAGATAGATAAAAAAAATAATGATAATTATAATTATCGCACACTACCAACATACCAAGCAACTAGAGGTTTTTACTGGAGTCAGAGGAACATCAGCTCTCCTCAGCAGACTCTTCGCCATTCCAGTCAAGGACTATATGGTGTAACATCTCTTTGTCCCCCTATTATTATTACTATTACTATTATTATTATTATTATTATTATTATTATTATTATTATTATTATTATTTGATAATTCTCATCCCGTCACACGCATTACTTGCATTTTTTTTAACAACCACTCACAAAAAATAACTAAAAATAAAAAACTAATAAGCTATAAACAACCCAAATTAAACAAATAAAATCAGTTCACAGCATTAAATGACCAATGAGAGTCGATATGCTGGTTAAATAAACCCACCACCTAACCAATTATTACTTGCATGCTGTTGGTAACTGGTGGTTTTCACTAAAGCCAGAGTGATAACAAGCTTCCTCGTGATTGTCCAGCACAATTCACTCCATCTCAACAGAAGGTCCCTGTGGTGCCAATTCTTCTCGGACTGTCACCCTATCTGCAGCACTGACATCTTGGGTCAGCAGGATGTAACTTCCACCAACTCCAGGTGGCATCTTCCTAAGACAGAGTGACAATAAATTTCCTCTGGCATTTCAGCATCTCTTGCAATCGGCGACCACAAGCTCTCCGACTCGATCATTTTTTTTATCCCTATTCGGTTCTGAAGAAAATCAAAGACGAATCAGATACAACGGTCTGAATGTGACAATAAAGATGAGAATAAAAGCCTGTATTACTAGAATGATGATGATTTGAACCTTGATCTCAGTTTTATCACTTATTCTCTATTTTCAGATTACATTGTGTACCGTTGGCTATGGAGATGCAGTTCCACAGACATGGTCTGGGAAACTGATAGCTGCCTTTTGTGCAATTCTTGGAATCTCATTCTTCGCCTTGCCTGCAGTAAGTATAAACATCAAGTCTTCTTTCCTTTTTTTTAGCAGCAAAACCTCTTTTTACTAGGATAAATCTTCCTGTATTTTATAGAGATTTTACATTCTAGGAGTATCAAGAGGGCAAATCTATTTAAGGACATTTTTAGTGGCTGAAATAATATTGTCTTTTTTGTGTTTTTTTTTTTTTACATGATTGGGCGGTTGTGATCACTCTCTTCTAAACGAAAACTCGAGTCCAAGTAAACTCTAGTATATTTGCGAATATATATTGTATATAGTAGTATATTTGGTGGAGTATTGGTAAAAGCTCGGGCTCTGAGATCGTATTACGCGAGTTCAAATCCCAGTCAAAACCATTACATTCACTTTAGCAAGCTCGGGCAGGTGGGACTCGTTAACTCAGGAGATCATCTCATCTAGGTAAAGGGTAACATCGAATGTAAAAAGCCCGGGTAAGAGCACGTAAAAATAGCCTTGGGATGGTGCTCACCAAGCAAATATAAATGTTGTATATAGCAAGGGTCTCCAGACCAAAATTTGGCCAAATGAGATTTGACGAGAAAAACTGAGAATTCCCACCGGCCTTACTTTAAAAATTTGATCTTTTTACTAGGTATTTTTGTGCCTTTAACTGGGTTAGTTTTGGTCTGATAGTATTGAAATTATTATTGTAAGCATTTGCAGTTGTCATATGTTTAAATGCTTAAACTCTCTGAAATCGTTATACGTGTTATATAATTCAGTTTACTTTCGGTTGATCTGAGTTGATAGTTCTTGTTTACATGAAGGGTATCTCATCTTAGTAAAGGAATAAACTGATTTTGAAAAATCGAAGAGTTGTAGTGCAGCTCATTATCCATAACAGAGTGTGCACCTAAGAAAAGAGGTTACGCATCAATGAAAAGGAGAACCTCTTCATTGCCGGTCACTCGAGGTCGAGTATGACTGTCCTCCGTTTAAGTCCCTGTGGATCCTTTCGGGAGGATGCCTGTGCATGATGTCAGTTTAACGTGGGGAGACTGATGCACCTGCAGTCACCACACGGGCCCTAGGCCTTGTTCCAATGGCATGGATAACCACGACGACTGGAGGACATCCTCAGTTGCAGCCTTCATCCATCTTTAGTGCCGTTGTGTCATTGTAGACATCATCCGTCACATCCGTCGTTGAAGTCTTGCACTATTTAACCCATAGCTGGAGGGAAAATGGGACTTCATACCTTTCCCAACAATATTAATCAACATGTTAACGGAGACGGAACAACTTGGATTCGAAACCGCGTAGTACGGTTCCGAAGTTTGATTGTCTATCCACTGAGCTACGTCGACTGCCGGAGAACCTACAGTGAGTTTTAAAAAAAATTACTAGTAGCCTTACTTCACATGAAATATGGCCTTCACTCAAAAGTTTTATATCTGTTTATTCTCGTCATTCTTTAAAATTAATATTTTATTATATCAGTGTTTTTGGCGGATATATACGTAGTAAAAAAGAAAAAACAGACTGTAAATTAAATTGTTATTTTCCAGTAAACAAAACTCTGGAGTCTGTCGCAATATATATTTAAAAGCATTTTAGGGCAGCGACGGTGGGGCATTGGTAATAGCTCGAGCTCTGGAATCGTATTACGCGAGTTCAAATCCTAGTCAAATCTATTACATTCTCTTTAGCTGTCTCGGGCAGATGGGGCTCGTAAATTCGAGAAAGCAACTCATCTAGGTGAAGGTAACTCTGAATTACAAAAGCCCAGGTATATAGCGCACATAAAAATGGCTTTGTGCCAAACTTAGTTTGATGGTCTACCAAGTAAATATCATATATTTAAAAGCATTTATTCCAAGTATTTATAACTTTTTTTTCAATCGGTCATGAAATTCTGAGGCTTTCAGTAGGTTCTGTTCACAAATTAAACTATAGTCACGTTTGATAGTCCAGATGGAGGGGCAAAAGTTTGGAATCCTGTCGGGGCTTTTATCGCACATAATGCTCATTGCCAACAAGGACGCGAGTAAGTGATGTTTTGGTTAGGTATCATAGGGGATACATTATTAGGGCCTTTTCGAATGCCTGTAGTTAGGAAACTTTCAATACATACAGTTTTTAGATGAGTATTTGTCTACTTGGTTGTACGACTTTGGGGTGTTCTTCCCCCTAGTTCTCCAGTGGCACAATGCTCCCGCCAGGCCACGTTTAGGAACACATATTTAGACAGACAATGGCATAGAACCAAGAGTTTAATCATTTTTGTTCCATTTCTTTTTTCGGCTAATTATTTATTTAAAAAAAAATAAAGGAAAGAAAAGTAGAAGGGGGCAAATTGTCAAACAGTCGCCAGCCAATCAATAATGGTGAGAAAACTTAAGCAAGTTGGACTCATTAAATGAAGCTATAATTACACATAAACATATTTTGTTGCCTTTTGCACGAATAGTGCAACGTGTCGACGAAAATAATCTATATTGTAATTAATATTTACTGTGTGTCTGTCTGCGCATGGATTCTCTTTTTCTTTTTCTCTCCTTTTCGCCCTCTTTCCTTCTCTCAAACTGTCTCAACATGTCTATAGCTCTCTTTTCAAAAGTCTATCTCTCTCTCTCTCTCTCCCTCTCTCTCTCTCTCTCTCTCTCTCTCTCTCTCTCTTCAACTTTTTCTTGCTTTCTCTTTCACATAATTTCTTTAGTCCTAAAGTCTGTATTTTTCACAATCTCTAATTTTGTGCTTCTTCTCTCTCCCTCTCTTTTTTCTTCCTCTCTCTTTTTTCTTTCCCTCCCTCTTTCTTCCACTCTCTTTCTCTCTATTTGCCTCTCTCAATCTCTTTATCTCTGCATATGTGCGAGTGGTCTTTTTTTGTCCCTCTAAACTAGAAGCGATTGAAGAGGGTGAGGCAACGAAAAACGAGAAAAAAAAATTAAATACTTCATAAGTTACCAATTTTTAGAATTTACTTAGAGGAACCAAAATGCTCAACCAACAAATTTCTAGTAAAAAAATGCCCACGCCCCACGTTCGGGAACACTGATCTAGAAAAAGGCTATACATAATTATTCCTCATAATCCCCAAATTTCTGAAGCAAAATTTTTCCAGGAATAAATGATAAACATTTTGCTAACCAAATGTTTTCTCAAACCTAATTCATTAATTTTACGCAAGTTAAGTGTGTTGGGCCGACAATATGACGAAACTGTAGAATTTCACGCCATTATTACTATTATTATTATTTGAAGCAAATTAATCCAATGCTAAATTATTCGACGATATCAAATTCCAGCAACAGGTAAATAAATCCAAGATGAAATCAATGGTAAATTATCCAACAATATCAAAGTCTAACAATAAGTGAATAAATCCTAGTGGGCACAGCGGTCCAAACGATAGTAGCAGGGATCAGCAACAGTGGTTAGTATGAAAGGAGGTCAGCTTGGGTTTGATTATTTTATGGACGATGTTGTCTTCATTCTGCTTTCTGGTTGGCCGAGATTACCTCGCCTCTGTATAAAGTAGAATTGACCAAACTTGAACGAGCATACAAATATTATGCAAAAAGAACAGAAAAAAATAAACACGGTCTCAGTAGGCCAAATTTAATGCAACAGAAATAAATTCGGCAACTTGGTTAAAAGTATAATAGTGATTTACACTAACAGAAAAAAAGAAATGGTACAAAAGAAAGGTTACCTGTGCTTTTAAAACAGTGTAGAATCCTTTAGACGCGTCATGTGATGTCTGTCAACGTGTGCTCTAGGCTCTTTGAATATATACTGCATGGACGAGTCCATAGTGAGGAACGTTAAAATATGTCCCCACAACATTAAAATTTGATAATCAATACTATTTCAACATTGCATTTATTCATTGTGTAATATGTCATATATGTCCAGAATTATATATGCTAATAATCCAATTTTTTAAAAAGTTCTTTTTATCACCAACTAAAAATACCGGAAGCATTAAGGATACAGGGCAACACAAAATACTCTGCACCAGAAGTATATAGAATTTAAACAAACTAAGGAACAGTAAATTGTATTATAAAATATTCAGACAATTCAATTTTTATCAAAAGGTTTTATTTATTTACAGTATCACAGCTTGAACGAAAAAACTGGAAATATCTTCCATTGGGAACGGAACATTATTTTCTACTGCACAGAAACCTTTCTGACACACTGTCTTAGATAACGCTGTCATAAGTAAAAACCTGATTTATGTTTCCATAACTAGATCAAATAATTTCATCGGTCGACCTGACTCAGTGTATAGATAATGGCACTGAAGGGGAATGAGGGCTGCAACAGAAGATGGCCTCCAGTCATCGGCGTTATCCATGCCATTACAACCAGGGCCTCCTCCTCCAAGAGGCCGTGTGGTGACTGCAGGTGCATCAGTCTCCCAACATTAAAAGACATCACGCACAGGCGTCCTCCCAAAAATGTCTACAGGGATTAGGACGGAAGATAGTCATACTCGACCACGAGTGACCGCTGATGATAATGAGTGATGATATCAAATAATTATCTTAATATAATTGTTTTTGACATTAGCTAATATACCTGATTTGTATTTAACTAGATCTAAAACAGAGGTTTCGTCATCAAAATGACAAAGTCAACTTGTAAAAACATTTCCAAGCGTGGGGAGATTATGCACAATATTAACTATTCAAATATCATTTCAAAAATTAACTAAATAGGCTCTTTGGTTTCGAACATGTTCATCGCAATCGAAAACATGCAACGTAGTTGGTTTGACGATAAAAAGCCAAAGAAATAACATTTATCACAACTAGATAAATTACAGAAAAAATGCATGTATCTAAAAGTATAATTAATAAACTATTTTTAATTAATAAACTATTTTTGTCATAAATAGTGGATTCGAGGATATAAACTTCTGTCCTAGATAGGCTCTAGATACTAAATTCCAAGTTACAGGCTCGAATCTCACCTTAACTTAACTGCTAAACCTAATCGAACCCCATGATCATATTACACTTTCGCTGAGATACAGATCTCGCTATGAGATTTGGGTCGTCTTTGAATAAACACCAATGATTTTCGGGACAAACTAATATTCTATTTGATTGTTTCAGCAATTAACGAAAGCCAGACAAAGACACATTGTAATCGATCTTACTTTCTGTTACGGTTCAACTGAGCACATTTTTAAAAAACTTCAGACCCAAATTTAATGGTTGGATGATAAAAGTCATTAAATCTTGAATAAAAACATTAAATTATTTCCCCTTTAAAAGTTAAATCCATTTATTAGATAGTGATGGAATGAGGAAAACCCCAAGAGACTCCAAACAATTCAATGTTTAATGTACCAGTTTGCGCATAGAGCGTGAATGAAGATTTATCAAATAATAAAAAAGAATTAATGTTAAATTAGATATTATGATTCTCCCACCGATTCTGATGTGTAAGTGTCATCAAACAAAGTAGGGCCGTTAGACTGCCACACGGAGATTTGTTCCTGGTGATGAAGCCTCGTGTAGCACCATCTGCTTTGAACTGCTGATAACACATAGTCGGTGCATGGGTTTTTCCACAGACTATGTAAACAACAGACCTCATGTTTTTACTTCAGAGTTTTTCCTTTTCTTACCTACCTGTCTCAACAAATTTGACATCACATTTTTCAAATTTTGTTGGTTCGCAGCTATGCCAATGATCATTATAAAGGCTTTAGAACTGTTTCAAAAGCTTATATATTTAGCAAAATCCAAACTTAAACGATACACTAATAAAGGTTTATATACCGTTTAAAACTTTTTCGGTCACACAAAAACACACACACACATAAATGTACATACTTACGCTGGCATGCATGTACACATTCACACCCACACAATATTTATTCCTACAATAATAACATATCATAATTACTTGGTCGAGTACCAACTCAAGTTTGGCACAAGGCCATTTTTACGTGCTCTATATACCTTAGCTTTTAGTATTAAGAGTTGCTTTTCATCTAGATGACTTGCTCTCCCGAGTTAATGAGCCCCCTATAAACGAGGCAGCTAAACATGAATGTAACGTTTTTTTTTACTTGGATTTAAACTCTTGTAATACGATTCCAAGTCCTAAGCTTTTACTAACGCTCCACCGTCGCTGCCCAGGCACTAATAATATATAGGTGCAACTATGTAATGACATTACCTTCTTTTCCCCACCCATACCTCAATGATAGATGGGAATGTGGGTTAGAGACAGTGTAAGGATTAATTATACCTTAGTCAGCCCCAAGTTAAAAGCATCAATCATTTACCAGGTTGTTCCAAGAGGAACACATACAATTATGTTTTTTAGGTTAATGGCGAGACGAAGTTCACCAAAATAAATTGACAAGTTCTTCCATCGAGGTGCACTTTTGGCCTAGACCTTTCTAAACGTACATACCAATTACGCGGAAAACGACAGAGAAAAACTACTAAAAGAATCTGGTGTGTAAAACAGTCGTTTGGCCTTGAATATACTCGGCGGTCAAAAAGTCAGGTAACATTTTAAAGCAGTAGTTTTCAAACTCTGTTTTAGCCAGCGCCCCCTTCCTTCACCACGAAGGTGGCAGTGCCACCCCCCCCCCGTTTCAACGAACGCCATAACGACGGTTCGTCTAGGAGAATATATGGTGGAAGTATACAGCCACAAACGTCTATTTGCAGTGACTTGGGAAGGCTTAATTAAATCCTGTTTTTCCAGCCTTTCTACCAAAACCAATATCAGATTTTACTGTGATTGCTCTAAGGCCCCCTTCACAATTTTAATGCCCCCTTATTCGACTACTTCTTCGTCAGCACCCACCTGAAAGTTTATATCGCCCCCACCTCCCAGAGGGCGGTGCCGCCCACTTTGAAAACCACTGTTTCAAAGAATGAAAAATACGATATGATCTATTATCATCTAATCTCTGGATCTAAGTTCTGGCTTAAGAGTTATGTAAAGGATAATTAGTTTAATTTAAGGATAAATAGTTTTATATTTTTGTTTAAGTTACAAATATTTTTATATATTTCTCATGTTGTGCTTTTTTTCCTTTAACATGTTACTTGTACGGTCAAATCATGTAGGAGACACCGGTCCCCACTCGATCACCGAAGTTAAGCAACGTAGAGCCTGTTCAGTTTACATAAAGATGAACAGAAAGTTAATCTATTCAATTCTAACATTATTTGCATAAAGATGAACAGAAAGTGAATCATTCTAATTCTACTCTTGCACATTTCTCGAGGACGGAAATAATTAAAGTTTTAAACCCATTTCAGTCCATTAGATGCGAGTCTGCCATCGGGTATCTTAAAATCTGTCCGTGAGCCAAACATATTATTGATCGATGGAACAAAAACCAACATTGATCATACATAACTGCACAGGTAGAGGCAGACAGATTTCATACAAGGGATTGGAGGTTTCGTGAAGACACTTCACGTGCCGAACTAGTCACATGCTAAATACTCATGGTTTGGCACTGTCACAAGCGCCTCACTTTATAAATAAGAAGTTCATACAGAAAAGGTCATTCGCTCGAAGTAGACGTTGACCAATTCTAATTATCTGATTGATTCGACGCTGGTCAGATATTTAAGAAAATATCTATCTATCTATCTATCTAATAATCTATCTCTCTCTCTCTCTCTCTCTCTCTCTCGATCTATCTATCTATTTATCTATCTATTTTCCTCCCTCCCCCTCTCCCCCTCTCTCTGTCTCTTTCTTTTTTTTCTCGTTCTCTCCTTCTCTTTATTTATCTATGTCTCTCTCTCTCTCTTTCTTTCCTTCCTTCTTTCTTTCTTTCTTTCTTTCTCGTTCTCTCCTCTTTATTTATCTCTTTCTCTCTATCTTTCATTCTTTCTTTCTTTCTTTCTTTCTCGTTCTCTCTTTATCTTTATTTATCTATGTTTGTGCTTTTTCCTAAAAATTTTTTTTATCTCCTTTGTTTTTCCTATTCCCCTCTTACAGTAATTTGAATCTATCTACAGTAAAGCCCCGTATGCCGTCAAACTAAGGACTGGCAAGGTAGAAGATTAAATGAGGTACGAGAGAGGAATAAAGAAAACTTTACTGAGAGCTTAAGGATTGCAGTGATGAATATTATTCAAGATTCACTTTAGTTATGCGTTATTTCATCAAGTTCTTCATTGTGCATGTAGAAAAATAATGTTAAAAATATTTTATAGAGCACAGAACATGCACACATGCCATCATTTACCAAAATCATTT
>JAUZSX010313863.1:0-12089 GCA_034780655.1 Idiosepius hallami | reverse complement strand
TTCTTTTTTTCTCTTTTTAGATTCTTTCTTTTTTTCTCTTTTTAGATTCTTTCTTTTTTTCTCTTTTTAGATTCTTTTTTTCTCTTTTTAGATTCTTTCTTTTTTTTCTCTTTTTAGATTCTTTCTTTTTTTTCTCTTTTTAGATTTTTTTCTCTTTTTAAGATTCTTTCTTTTTTTCTCTTTTTAGATTTTTTTCTCTTTTTAAGATTCTTTCTTTTTTTCTCTTTTTAAGATTCTTTCTTTTTTTCTCTTTTTAGATTCTTTCTTTTTTTCTCTTTTTAGATTCTTTCTTTTTTTCTCTTTTTTAGATTTTTTCTCTTTTTAAGATTCTTTCTTTTTTTTCTCTTTTTAAGATTTTTTTTCTCTTTTTAAGATTCTTTTTTTTCTCTTTTTAAGATTCTTTTTTTTTTCTCTTTTTAAGATTTTTTCTCTCTTTTTTTCTCTTTTTAAGATTCTTTCTCTCTTTCTTTCTCTTTTTAAGATTCTTTTTTTTTGCATTGCTTCAAACTTTTTCTCTCTCTCTTTTTTTTGTCTTCAGTCATAATTTTCTCTCCTCTCCTTTTTTATCTTATTTTTTACGCTTTAAGATTTTTTTCTTTCTTCATAATGTTTATCTTTGATCCATTTTTTTCTTCAGAATTTCAAAATTTTGTTTCTTCTTATTACAATTTCAGTCATAATTTCTTAATCAACCATTACACCCAGTGGTATGTTAGGCAGCAAATTTTTATTTGCTGATTCCGTAGCATATTTGTTTTCACGAGAAAGAGTCGCTAGCCCCCAAAACGAAGTACCTTTTTAGGGTTTTTGAAATCAGTGCTGCCCTTACCCTACAGGGGCTACTCGCCCGAGTTAACAACCCCTATCTGCTCGAAGTTGATGCAATGGTCTTTATTGGGAATTGAGCTAGCGTAATACGATTCCATAATCCAATGTTCCTCTGTCACCTAATTTCTTCATTTGTTCATAATTTCCTCTTAATTTAAAATTCTTTTTTTTTTGTTCAAAATTTCCTCTTCATTGATTTCTTTTTTGGAGGGTTCCTAATTTAATCTTTATCCATTTTCTTTATTCAAAATTTTATTTTTGGTTCAAAATTTATCTTCATTCATTATTATCGTCTTCAGTTTATAACTTGCGTCCTCATTCACACTTTCTTCTTAGAATTCCACCATTATTACTGACTCATAAATTCAGTCTCATCTTTTAATATTTTTTAAGTCTGTGGGTCCTGCTTTCTGAGACTCTCGTCGTCAACAACAAATTGTTATTTACAACTGTTTTTCTATTAATGTGCCCTTCATTGATAAGTCAAACATGAGCCTTTTGTAAGGAACCACCTGCCGTATGTGATCATTTTAAATTGGCTATAGAGTTGGTCGCATTCGACGTATGTCTTCCATTTGTGCCAGCAGGATGCCAAGCACCAGCCGGTTAGCCTGCTCAGGACTAACCACCCTACCAAGCGAATAGAAAAATCGGCTAAGAAACCGACTGAATTAGTCGGCTCTACGCTCACCAGAGCAAGAGATATCTCTTCTGTGTCGTGATTTTTTTTCTTTAAATTTAATATTTTATTTTTATATCTTAATCTGACTTTTCAAAAATCATTTTTAGAGCAATTCTTTTTTTGTTGTTTTCTTTTAATAACATTTCTTTATCATCTTCCCAATTTTTGACAGTTCTAAGAAAAAAAAAGAACCCAAAACAAAATTAACAAGAGAAAAATCTAGAGAAAATAAAAACATTATCAGTTGACCTTGTTACAGATTACAGGTCATCTTGTCTTAAATCTAACCTGAATGTCATGACTCCAACCCCAAAGAAAAAACATAGAAAAACAAAACCATGAATTCTAATCTGACCAGGTATTAAAATAGAAGGATAAAATTCCTTTAGCATGACAAGTAATTGGTAACCTCAAAGATTTTTGGAAAGCTAATTAAAAGGATTTTTTTTCTCTTTCGTTATTTTTTTTTGTAGAATCACCTTTTAACGTTCCTGCCATGCCACACCCATTTTTAAGCTTGAGCAAGATGCAGAGATTAGCCAATTAACAGAAATGAAATCTTATATTTTTTGTCTTACTCTTCTCTATCTCTTATATACGATTATATATATATATGCATATATATATATATAAACAAACACACACACACACATATATATATATATATGCTTATATATAAACGCATACACACACATATATATATATATATGCTTATATATAAACACACACACATATATATATATGCTTATATATAAACACACACACGTATATACATATATAAAGAAAACAAAAAAGGAGATTTATATCTTTATATATATATATATATATATAATTTTCTTTTTTGTTTTCTTCTTCTACTTCTTTTTTTAAATTTTCTCCCCGCTCTTCAAGTATTCTTCTTGTTTGTATTTTTGTCTCAATTTCTATTTTATTGTTCGTCTTTTTCTCTGTTAACTCCTTCCTCCACTCTTTCTCGTCTTCTCACCACTCCTCCTCTCATCAGCCTCCTTCTTCCTAACTCTGTGATCTCTTCCTTCTCCTCCCTAATTTCCTTCCCCACCATCTTTACTTTTCCTAGGAAGTCCACTTGGGACAGTGGATTCCGACTGAATCGTAACACGCCAGTTCGCATCACAGTCGCTTCGTTTACGTCCAAATTCGGATTAATACCCATGGGAAAGGTAGGAATTCCACATTCCTCAAGCTATGAGCTAAATAGTTCATATTTCGTTATTTAAAAAGAAAAAAAGAGCATGTGAATAAAACCGAAAAAAAAAAATAATTTCATTAAAAAAAAAATTTCTCTGTAAACTTTCTCATTCCTCCTTTCCTCTTTAGGGAAGTCTACTCGGGTGGGCAGTCGGATTTGGCATCTTAATACGTGAGTTCGAATCCTAGCCGTTCCACTTGCGTTCATAAATGGACTAATATCCTTGAGAAAATTATAAATCCAATCTTGGATTCAGTGATGCCCTTTACCTAAATGAGTTGGCCTCTCAAGTTAACGAGCCTCATCTGCCGAGGTAACTTAAGATAAAGGCAATGGTTTTGACTGGGATTTGATATGTCGTAAAACAAAATCCTAAAGCAAAACAATCGAATCATAAGCAATGAAGATCAGAGAATTTTAAACCAGACAATTTTATTTGGTCAAAAATGGCTTCTCGAGATACAAAAGCTGTCTGTGGCAATAAATCCATTCTTAAACAAGAAAGAAGCAGATTCTCAAGAGATTTGAAAATATAATAGAAAAATTGCTTTGAAAGAAAGAAAAAAAAAGGTAAGGGAGTTGAGGTTCTATTGTGTTTGTTTAAAGATTGGTATCAGTATATATTTTTATACTAAGCCAAAAAAACCTGGTGAATTCTTCCTTTTCATTTCTTTTGTCTGGAATAGTCTTTGAATAACTACCTTGTTAGCACCATTAAAAACCAAACGAGACGATGAATAGGACGCAAGAGATATTTTTAGATTTTCATTGCAGATATTTTTTTCTCTATTTTTCCGATTGCATTTGAAAACGTGTAACCCAGTACTACCTGTCACATGGTCGGGCCATCGGCCACTAAACTAGTTTCCCCTCTAGCTCTATTTGGTGAAGAGAGTGGCTAGTCTCCCTAAAGATTTAAAACAAGACCTTTCAAAGGGTGGATGAAGATCTTTTTGGGTTTAACAGCCTATATATATATATTATACACAGCCAAATGGAGTGTGGTTCTATTAAGGTACTTGAGATAATCACGGATTCCTTTTGTGGCAGCCTCTGCATTCTGTTCTCTCTCTCAGACTTACTGTTACTTCTGGTGCGAAGAGAGTTCAGGTGCGAGAATTGCTTGGTCAATGGAAGAACCAACCAAGCAGGCTTAACAGTCCTGGCAGAGATCCGAGCTTTGACTCATTTTTTCGGGTTGGCTCGCAAAGGTTTTGCTTTTCGCCTTTCCGTCGTCGGATGTGATCAGACCTGAGATACCGCCACTCTTACCGGAGGTGCTGCATAGGCGGGAGACAAACCAACGGTGGCACTGGCCACAGGGCGTCCAGGCCTATTGGGTGATCGTTGGTCATAAGTTCGAACTACATAGCATTGTTGGTAATGATAGATGCTTGCCAAGTAACAAATTTGAAAATCATATTTTCTATATTTTTGGCAAAGTTAAAAGAAATTACTAAAAAGGCCATTTTTAATGTGAATGCAATGGTTTTGACTGGGATTTGAACTCGGGTACTACAATCCCAGTGCCCGAGGTTTTATCAATGCTCAAACTTCGCTGCTCCTACAGTATATGACAAAATAAGACTCACTATTTTTCTTATATTAATAATATTTTTTCTGCATACTGGTTTAATGATGACCTTTAAAGGGTGATCTGATTTATACTAAGGAATGTAGAAGATGAACCAATCAGAGAAGATAACGGATACAAACTATATTAAGGCAGATGGCCCTTTATCTCAAAAGTTTTGACAAATTCAACGCACCAAATATTTTTTTTTATGGAACCAGTGTTATGTCTTTTAATTAAAAACAGAATTAGTTTGGAGGTATTTCTTAGCACACACTTTTTTTTATATAAGAAAGCAAAACTTGTATAAAAAATATGTTAACAATCTTTTTTGAACTTAGAGTTAATGATTTATTCCCCCACAAAATGACCTGCTATTCGCACATCCTACATATTCAAAATTATTCTTTTTGTTTTCTACCAAATTCTTTTGACATTATCAACATAGTATTCTGAACAACCATTTCACAATCATGTTCACTTGTCCTGAAGGGTGGACAGATGATGTGCGCTTAGGGATGGGTGGTACGAACCAATCCTAACCCCACCACCTTATCCGCCTAGCTAAAGAAAATAATCGTTCATACAACTCATCCTCATATATCCAGCCTAGAATGTCACAGAAAACATTGTCCTTATTCATTTGGTTAAATCTGCCATAGAAATATAAAAGGAAAAAAAATCAAAACAAACTTCAGTTTATGTGAAGGTCTGACCCTTTTGATGGCTGATATTTTTTTTATTTTAATGTTCTACTCTGCCATGAAAATGTCTAACCGCCGGCATGACCTTCACCTTGTGTAGTCAGTTTAACAAACCTTATACCCATAGTTCCTCCGACCGACACTTATCTCTTGAGACAGGCCAACATAGCAATTACCATTTTTTTTCTCTTTCTTCTTTCAAATGATTTTCAGGGAAATCCCAACTCAAGCAACTAGATATTACTATAATATATATATATATATATATATATGTGTGTGTGTGTGTGTGTGTGCGTACATCTGTAAGGATATATATATATAATTATGAATGTATGTGTGTGTGAGTGAGTGTTTAAGTTTGTGCATACCTATGTGTCTATGTGTGACTGTATAGGAATGTGAGTTAATGAGCGCTTCGGTATGTATGCGTGACAGTGCGTTTATATATATGTATAAGATTGCCTATATAATTATATAGGCAACAACAGGTATTCTTTCGATAACCGCGCTGGCGAGAAACTAATAGTCACCGAAAGCCATTGACTCTGTTTCTATGCTTTATATATATATATATATATATATATATATATAAATGTGTGACTTTATATGAATAAGAGTTGATGTAAAATTAAGTGTGTATGTATATATATTCTATATACATATATATTAATCTAAGTGATAAGGTTGCTTATATTTATTGATAGAGTGCTCAATATCAGTGATAGAGCGTGTATATTAGTTAAGTGTAGATACGATTCAACAGGAGTCGGCACCTGCAAGTTCTCGCTTACGCGTTCATCAGGCTTTCGGCCTGATGAACGTCTAAACGTAAATGTGGCAGTTGCCGACTCCTGTTGAATCCGTGTCTACACTTAACTTATATATATATATATATATATATATATATATATATATGTATGTGAATGGCTATAAAGCTATATATGTGTTCACAAGAGTCTCAAGGGATAAAGTCGTAAGTGTTTGCATGTTTTGCCTTTTTAATGCAAACATCAACATCCTTCCATTAACCTAATCCTCTTCTAGCTTTAACTTTTTCACAATGCTATACTTAAACTTTAGCAAGAAATAAAAACTATTTTTCTCTTTTAAAAAATAATTCCCAATATCTTAGTTGCTGGCCTAATATACACTTTCTTGAATCAAATTACATTTTTTTTAGATTATTATCGTTTAAAATGAATATCTCTTTTTTTTAAAAAGGGATTTACATTTCACAATAATTATGTTTCTATAAGTATTTATTTTATGACCTTTTTAAGCTCTAAAAAGACTATTAGATTTCCAATAATCTGTTAAGGTATTAAATATTTACTTTCTGTCTTCCAGACTAATGTTACGATGGTTTTAGGCATTTGTTAATACAAGATCTATATGGCATTGTAACGATGTTGTGAATACAATATCGTCACGAGTTTATATGTGTGGAATTTGCCGACCAGCGCTCGGTAAGTTCCGGATATTTTTTGATGGAGTGAGAGATCAGTTTATAAGAGAAAGGTTTGGACAGCGAGCATAACAAATACATATTCGAATATTTGTCATAAAGTTTTCTTGATTTGAAAAAAATTTATCTCAAAGAAGACCAGGGAATGCAATCGCCTTTCTGTTGTAGAAATCGGAACGGACAGTAAGTAGCCCGTTCAATCATTTCTAATGCCAGAAAGGTGACTTGTCATTGAAAATATATTGTGGCATTTAAAGGATTAAAATGGTCACATATATTATATATTACATATTCAAACAGGAGCAATCACAACAATGTCCGTCATGTCAGAAGACTTACACAGTTGAACACATTCTCATAGAATGCAAAACCTACTCTAGCGCAAGAAAACGCCATCTACAAACCAACAATATGAAAGACTTATTCAAAAATATATGCACAGATGACATTCTCTCATTCCTGAAAGAAATCAAACTATATAAAAAAACATAATACAATATCATACCAAAAAACCTCTAACTTAACCAAATACTCTGATCTTAAAAAAATACACTCAAACAGACAACCACTCAAAAAAAAAAAATTACGTAAAATAAAAAAAAACTAAAAAGCTATAAACAACCCAAATAAAGCAAATAAAATCAGTTCACAGCATTAAATGACACAATGTGAGTCGATATGCTGGTTAAATAAACCAACCAAACCAAACATGTTTTGTTGCTCATCATAAAAAGACGCAGCATAATTTATAGCTTTTATCAACTGTGCCAGAATGATTATCCTTACAGCTAATCAATAAAATCTTGAAAATTTGTGTTCATTTTTAACTATATTTAATGAATGGGGGGGTTATTTTGTTAAATTCATTGCCGTTTTAAAATTTTAAATAAATCAAAAGTTAAAACAACAATAAATATAACAAAATAACCCACAAAAACAATTGAGCTCACAAAGACAGGCACGGAAAAAGACCACAAGTTTGATAATGAAGTTATAGCTCCGAAATATTACTGACTATCAACTTTAATGCATCTTATATCCTTGATTAACCTTATATTTATTATCAATAATCCTAAGATGATTCAGAAGGGCTACAATTTATGAGTTATGTTTTTATTTGATACAAAAGCCTTTAACTTTCTTTTGGTACTTTTAGATGTGACACCAAGAAAAATCTAATTTTGCTTACACCCCATGTACTGGTGATATTTGCCACACTGGCAACTTGCTATTGAAAAAAAATTACTATGGTAGGTAATGTGTTAACATAGAACTTTCGTTTAAAACAATATAACTAATAGAAAATAATCTCTCTCGTATTCTAAATACTTTGCTTAAGTGATTCAAAGTGCTTTTATAAGAAAATTATTGGTACTCTGGTTGCTTCTCTTTAGTGTTATTTTTAAACAAACAAGTGTGAATTCCACTTATTTAATGCCTGAAGAATTAGAGAAATGTCCTTACATTCTTACAAGTCCTTCAGGGATGACGCCTTTGAGTGCTTTGAATGTGACCTTTAAGATATGATGCTCAGTCATCTTAATAAGCAAAAAAAAATATTGTCTATCCAACAATGTTTGCTTTTTTGCTTTTATTTTATTCACTATTGTTTTCATGACATATGATTATCTCTGCTTTAATGCTTTGAATACCAGGAAAAGTGTTAGAAAATTTTGATTAATTAACACTAGGAAAATTGTTGTAGTTGTGCGTTCGAATCTCATCCTAGTGTCGCCACTTGTTGTGGTCGAGTGTCGTATTGTATACAGTGCAGTTATCAAATGTAAAAAAAACAAGACGACAGTATTAAGAGTTAACAAATATATTAACAAAAGATACGTAAATAGTGGCATACGGCCTGGCAGCATAGCAGCTTCTGGCAGCTATGCTGAAATCCTCTCTCTCTCTGTCTCTGTCTCTCTCTCTCTGGGTGACGAGAGACATCACATTTATAGTGATTGGAAGAGTTCATTCTAAGGTGTGTTTCCCCAACAACAGAAAGAAAAATAATTTTCAAATAAAGTTTATTAATTTTACTGTTTGATAATCACTTGGCCTTCGAGTAAGTGACGTCAGGGTCATGTTTTGGGTCCCTACAAACCCCACAATTGTGGGAGGGCACAAGCTCCCTAGGGGCTACAAAGCTTTTGTAATGTAAAGAATTACCAAAATAATTGTTAGGATTAATTAGAAAATCACTGTCACACTTGAAATATACATCTATCAACCCGTCTATCTTTCTGCCTATCCCTCTGTATGTATAGTCGAAGGATCCAGTATGTTGAAGGGGTACAAGTTGCATTTTTTGGATAGAGGGGCCACAAGGTGCATTCTTAATTGACTAAGCACGGCACTGAGTGGTGTTATGGCAAATAACAATCAGCTAATCCTTTAAGGATCAAAGAGCAAGCTAAGCAGATATATCTAATCCAATACTAATCGCATTTGACCGGGTTCTACTTCCGGTTTTGAAATTGTGCACATGCATGTGGCTAGATTTTACAGAATGAAATATGGAATTGAACTGTGAACACTGCTATTCTTAAATAGTAACCCATCTTACTACTTGCCAGGCTCGACGTTGCTTAACGTCGGTGTCTGACGGGAATCGTTGTCTTCAATGCAACTTGACCGTATAAATCATTACCGCATTTCAGAAGTGGTGATTCTTACTTAAAATGTTTTTTAAACACTGAGAACATAATAAGAATCGTTTTTAAATTAAAAATAAACAAGTAAATAAATTACGGGGAAGTGTTTTTGAAAATTAAGAAAAAATAATTGATTTTCGAAAACGAAGCGTTTTTGAAAAAAAAATATTAGCAAGTCATCGGCGCCGGGCAAAGCCAGGCAATCCTTATATTATTCTTTAAAGCTTTTGTTTAGTTAATTAGTTGGTCATCTTACTCAGGAATTTGTGCGAAATGTTAAACCAAACCCTTTCATTAACTACAATGAACATTTGAACAATATCAAAAAAAAATCTAAATAACACGAATTATCAAGTATCAAACTCCATGTTATAAATTATCAAAAATATTATAAAGTGAATACAGCAATTAATATTTGAGCAGTAGCCAAATAATCTAAATATCATCAATAGCCAAACCTCTAATTATCACTTGTCAAACGTGATATCAAGTGAATATAACAATCAAGATTTGAATAGAAGAAGGAATAATGTAAATAACATTAATCATCAAATCCCATATAATCACAACTTAATCGCAATATGAAGTTGATATAACAATCAAGATGAAATTAATAGTCTGAACAATATAATCATAAATTATCAAACTACATCTCTCAAGTTCCTAAATTTGAAAATTTTTCGTAGCCATTCCAGTCACGCAAACAAAAATGTTAAAAAACTGTCAAAAGATCTAGAAAGTATCTTAATCTACACAATTTTTAAATCACATTAGATTTCAAATATCTAGATCAGATATATTTAGTCTTATGAAATTCATAAAACGAAATCTTTCATTACATTCAGAAATTACTTTGTAAAATAAAAATAAGATTATCGTAATATATATCTTTTAATAACTTCCATAGATTTTAAACAATCTATAATTCGGCTATCATAAAATCGCAAACTATTGCTTGTCGATGATACAAATACATTTTATACAAGTTACATTAAGTTATTTTAAAAGCATATCAATCAACAATCTTATTATTATAAAAGCGTATCGATCAACTTATACAGCTACAGATATTCTATCTCCATGTGGAGTATAACCGGACCCTTTTCTTCATAGGCCATGAATTTTTGCTAGGCCTAGACGTGTTTAAGTACAAGCATGAATCCCCCCCCCAAAAAAAAAAAAAACATTCTCTCATTTTTGAGAAAGATCAAGCTATATCTAAAATATAACAGAAACTCCTTAAAATTCTAAAAATATAACACATTTTTTTCTACTTATTTCGAGAAAGATCTAGCCATATCAAAAAATATAAAATAAAAAACGCTCAGTAAAATTTTTTGAGAAGGATCTAGCTAAATCTTGAAATATAAAACAAACTCTTTCCAAATTTTTTTCCCACTAAAACAAATAAAGATAAACAACCAAATCCACCCAAAAAAAAAAAAACAATAAAACCAATAATCTAAATAAAACAGGTCATAAAAAGTTCCAGCATTAAATGACCCAATAATAAAAAACCCAATAATCTTGTGTATTCAGTGCTTGCTTTTACGAGAAAGAGTCGCTAGATTTAAGCTCAATCCCCAACCTAGATAGGCTAGTGTTATCAGTGTAGCCCTTCACATTGATGAAATACTCTACCGAGTAAATGGGCCCCATCCACCAAAGGCAGTTAAAAGTAGATCAAATGATTTTGATTGGTATTTGAACGCGCATAATACGATTCCGAAGTACGAGCTTTTACCAATGCACTATCTCGCTGCCTATTGTCATTTGTTATAAGATCTAAATTTGAAATTAGATCACGAGTGTTCTGAGAAATAAAGAGAGGGACAAAAGGACAGATAAACAGACAGAGAGATAGATTGATAGAAAGATAGACAGACAGAAAGAAATAGAAGTACCTAAAAAATGTGAAATTTTAGATAGTCGATAAGTAATTTAATGTCCATTTTTTTGGGTTTATTTAGATTGGCGACATTTTCATCTCTTTTTACAAAATTAAAATATTTGATGCACTATTTTTTCCATCGGCAATTTTTCACAGACAGAACTAATAAATTAATAATCAGAACTTATCTCTCTGTTACTTTCTTTCTTTCTCCCTCGCCCTCATAGCACACACACACACACACACATATATATATATATATATATATATATATATATATATATATAAGAGCTAAAGCGACAAAATAAAAGAAACGAAAAAGGACAGATAAGAAAGAAAACCTAATTCTACATGTATTTAATTATTTACTTTCTCGAAGGCTTTGTTGATCAATTATATGGAAACAAGTATAAGAGAGAGACAGCTATTTTAGTCTCAGTGGAGTTTGCCCTCATTTACTGTCGCAGACATCGATATCGTTCAACTTGGAACGGATGCCCTAATATCAATGTAAGTCAGAAGGAAAAAATCAAATAAAAGAACAGATAAAAAGAAAAAAGAAGAGTAAGTGAACAAAAAATAAGTAAAGAAAGGAGAAAGAGAAAAAAACAGATATTTATGCGACGGAATCTCCAGACAGACAAGATGTTTAATGAATTCTCCAAGGTGAATTTCTTTCTCCTATGGAACGGAAGTAATCATCTTGAGACGATGTTCTTCATTTTCCATGAGTGATTATCAAACTGTATGGTCTATCACAATAAAAGGTAAAACAGAACTTGATGAGGAAGGATGCTTTGTATGAGAATAAATAATGCATATATAGAAATTGCAATATAGATAGTTTGCTTTCATTATAAACCAGGATTTTTATACACACAAATAAAAACTATTATAATTATCAAACTGTATGGTCTATCACAATAAAAGGTAAAACAGAACTCGCTCGATGACGAAGAATGCTTTGTATGGAAATAAATAAATAAATCATATATATACATAAAGCATGGCAGCGACGGTGGAGCATTGGTAGAAGCTCGGGCTGTGAGATCGTGTTGCGCGAGTTCAAATCCCAGTCAAAACCA